>OY757906.1:36417470-36442470 GCA_963585895.1 Sepioteuthis lessoniana
CTAAGGAATGGTAATGTAGTCTACTCTTATTTTATCTTCTTGTGTTAACATTTGTACTGCGGTCTGTGGTGCTTCGCTTTTCAGTATTTTGCGTTTCAATTCGATCAGGAGGCTCGTATTTTTTATTTTTTGGTAATTCGGTTCGGGTAATTCATATTATTCACCATTTATTTGATCACGTATTTCTTGTATTTTTAGATCAGAAAACCAATCTTTCTTTGATATCATTCGATCTTGGTCAGCAAGACTTTGGCTTGCTCTATTAAATCTAACAGATTATTATTTATGCCAAATTCTCTCTTTCTTTGTCTCTCTGTCTCTGTCTCTCTCTCATTTGAATTTAGATATAGGTTGTGCAAGCTGAGTGGGAGGAATTGGCTCAACGCAGTTTTTCTTCACAATAAAAGTTTCAGAATATGTATTGCTTAATATCATTGGGGATCATTAAGCGATCGGTATCCTCGAATTCAACGTTGCAACTATTACACACATACGTATATATAAAGAATTCACTTCTTTGGTGGGGTTATGAAGTTATTTCTGGTCTATGATGACCATCATCAGATGTTAAGCGAAAAAAATTATTTGGGTGTTTTCTATTGCTTCCGGCGAAAATAGAATTTGAAAAAAAATCTTTATTTCTTAGTTAAGATAATTTTTTAATTAGAATAATTTTTTCATTGATTTTATTATATTCTTTAATGCAGAATTTTTCTTATTGTGGAGATATTATATCTATTATTATTTCTTGATCACTCAAATTGAATACTCCCACTCCTTGGATTTTCTCCTCGGATTATATATATATATATATATATATATATATATATATATATATATGTGTGTGTGTGTGTGTGTGTGTGTGTGTGTGTGTGTGTATGATTCCATGAATATGGGGAATTTTGCTTAACGAATTGGCAATAGGACACACTGTTTATTGTTGCATTATTTTCAAGGAAATCACAACTTTTCGTCTCCCAGAAGACTCACTGACACCCTCTTTACTGATTGCTAGGCCCAGAACTTTTTTTAAAATTTTTTTTTTGCCGGAGAGCCAGTGTGTTTCTTTTTGATTGGCGCGAAGTGATAAATCCATGTTTAGCCAATTTACAAAATATTTTTGACTGAAACATACTCCTATATACGCATCTTTAGTATATTGCTCATGGTTTTCACACCGCAGCCACGAAATATATAATTAAAGATCTCTATTCAAGCTTGGAGTAATCTTCTTGATTTTACGCCATTTTGAATAGCTCTAAAACGAATTTTTTAGAAATTCGATTAATTTTCTACAAACTGATTTCAGACAGAGCAGAATATTTATCCTTATTTATCAAATGATTATCATACATATATATATATATATATATATATATATATATATATATATGGAGGGGTATAAAATATATACTTGTAATGAGGCTTCGGAAAATTGTTTGTTCTGCAAGAAAGAAAACATTAAATAATAAGCTTTCCACATTCACTAGATAAAAGATCAGAGTTTATAGTGAAATGTCATGCAAGTAAATATATACTCGTAGGAATTTGGAGCCAAACTGAGCCGCGTAAATTTTCCTACAGTCCACATTATAGTCACGTAAATCTAAAAGATTATAAAGAAGAGTACACTTATTAATTTGTAAAAATTCGTAATGACACTTGGAATCCAAAGTCATCTGAGGATCGTAATCTTGAAATTCTGAATTATGTTTTTATTTTCTAACTTTCCTTTTTTTTTTTTTTTTTTTTACAATTGAAAGGTACTGTGATATTGTACTGCTGTTTTGTACATTGAGCACTTGTAAAGCGGAGTTTAACAACAGGTTTGAATTTAGAGTTTTCTTTCTTTAATGCCGGTTGCCATACCTCGTCTTACCACCTATTTCTAGAACTATCCACACTACATGAAACCCAAAGTAACGGACTTATCCATATTTTAATATTTTGTTAGCCGAATACCTGGTCTGCCATTGGTGAACTCTCACGAGTGAGTCCAAATCTCATTGGGTACCCCATTCATATGTCTTTGTGCCTCATCTAAAGAGAAAGCTTTGTAAATTAATACCTGGTCTGCCATAAAAACATCCAATAACTTTTATACAAAAAACATCCTTACCTTCTTTATATATATTAGGAAAGTTCCCGTTTCTTAGCGGCTAACATGCTGAACTTCCAGAACAGCCAACGAGTTCGGACTCTAGTTGCGCTATTACCTTCAACGTCGGATATAACTTTGGGAAAGGTAGGGCCCCCCTTATTCTTATTAGTTGTACCATTAACGTTCTCCAACAAGGATGACTGTGACATTTAATAACCCAGGAAGGTTTATATGCCATTAAATAAAGGAACTATATTCGACACTAATATTGATTTATTGATTTCACTATATCTGAATAATGAATTTTCAATATAGGTGATAGAGTATTATATGTCTTTGGATTGGCGAGAAACTAACAGCCACCAAGCGCCGTTGGCTCTGGATAGACATTATCCTGAATTATAAATATAAAATGTATGTGCGTGTGCGTATATGTACCGACGCGCTTGTACATAAGTAAAACAAGATTCTGCTACGTTGTTAGACTGTGTAATCAAGGTCATCTAACTGAAAAAAACATCAGAAGAATGGGTATATAGTTCGACGATTCCAAATCATTCACTGTGAATAAGTTCTCTTTGTAGTCATAATTCTCACTCCATATATTAACTGAGATCTTTCACAGTCTGATTTTGATTTCTCTCTTGATACTTTTTTTTTAATTCATGTCCTTTTTTTCTTTTCTTTTTCTTGCATTCTTTTGAGCGTGAGTAACCTTGAAATAAACCTATTTCTTGCATTGTCCAGACATGTTGGCCAACACCTGACGCTTCAGGTCACTGCAAAAGTTGCTTCTTTTTTTTTTTTTTTGTATCGCTTCTTTTTTTTTGTATCGCTTCTTTTTTTTTTTTTTTTTTTTTTTGCTTTATAAATGACAGGTTTTGATTTCCGTTGTTCTTATAGCTGGTCGCATTCAGTTGTTGTAACACTTCGACGTATTCTTGCCGTATCCATTATGGCGTCTCTATTTCTCTCTTTTCGCAGGGAGAATCTGCTCGAAATTGTCTACGCTTATTGGCCCACACCTGAGGCTACTTTGACTCACTCCAAGCATCTATACATTACAATCGATTTCTTATTCTTTCTTTCTTTATTTCTTTTATATCCTCATTCATTCTTTTTTTAAAAAATGTATTTATCATTATTTATCATTCTTTTTTTTCTTTGCTTCGTTATTTAGTTTCTTTATTCAAAGGCACATCAACCTTAGTGAGCTATTTAATGCCAAAGTAATTTTTACAGAATAACTGCGATGATGCTATTTAACCCATAGCTGGTGAGATGGGGGTAAGGTGGATCATACCTTTCCCTAGGATATTCATCCCGAAGAGAAAATAATTACGCGTTTGCAGTTCGAACTCGCTTACTTTGAGGCCGCAACCCAGCATTTAGACTAAAACGGCTTTATCTTTCTTTATTTCTTTCTTTCAATATTTCTCGTTTTTGATATATTGCAATCAATTTAACACAGCCGTGATTGTTTCTTTTTTCTTAATTTTCTTAATTTCTTTTCACCTTATTTCTACATTCCCCCTTTTTTTTTTTTAGATTCAACTTATAATATAATGGGGGTGTCCTCGTGGTGTCAGTGGTTAAAGCGATGGACTGCAGAATCATAGTAAGCGAGTTCGTGCTCCAGTCGCGCTATTCTGTTCACTTTCAGGCAAATACCCCTGGGTTATTATACCAGCTATGGGTTAAATAGTACAACTACTGTTTTTCTAGGAGAATAGATTTGGCATTGAAATAACCTACAAAGGTTGATATGCCATTAAACAAAGAAACCAAAGCTATGATATAATGGCCGTGATTGATTCTTTCTTTCTTCGTTTCTTAGATTTCGCTTTTGCTATAATCACTAAATATTTCTTGTTATCATTTCTAATTTCTTTTTTTCTTACTGTTTTTTTCTTTCTTTTTTCATGTTCTCGATTTGTCAGTCATTCTGTCTTTTTAAAATCTTTTAATTTCTTGTCTTTTCTTTTCATTATTTTCTATTTTATTATCATCCATTTTGCTGTTATTTTTGTCTCCTTAACTTTGTGTTCCCTTCGTGATATAAGTAAGTAGTAAAGTAAGCGACCTTTGTCGAGGGTGACTCAAAGGCTCCCTTTTCAATAGCTACTACACCATGGTGACGGGGAGACCGCTTCTCCTTTCCCTGGATTGCTCCACTTTAAACTTGATCTGTGCCTAATAATGCTGAGTGCTAAGCAAAGCGGCATCCCGTACAATTTTTTAAGTCATTGGTATGACTCGACCTGGGATTGAACCCTGGTCTCCCGGAGCATTGGCGAAGTCCATAAAAATGCAACGCTCTGTCGGTGGAGCTTACGATATACGGGTTGCATCCCTTGCAGAAGGTAAGCCCATACAACCCCCAAAAATGGTTGTCTTGAATATGGCACTCAGTTGTATTTAATATTGAGACTCCATTTCTGATAATCTGGATAAATGTAGAGGACCCTTTCCTTGCCATCACACCCAGGTCCACTCTAACATGGATTATTAGCATTTCAGTCAGACCCTCAGATATAGTTTAGTGTTATGCCCAGGAAGCCTTTGTTGGGGTGAGCCTTACAACTTTGTAGAGGGTGTAGTCAGTGTATTCTAATTCCTATCGATAGGAAAAAGACGATTAGACTTAGTAGAGTGTTTTCGTTTTGTTTTATGGCATATCTACGCTTGTAGGTTAGTTAATGCCAAATCCTCTTTATACATATATATGAAATATACAAGATTTGGTTTTGTTTGGTTTTATGGCATATCTACGCTTGTGGCGTATCAAACATTGTTGATAATTTAATGGCAAATACTTTATATATATATATATATATATATATATATATATATATATATATATATATATATATATATATATATATATATATTAAATATGTTTTCTTTACCCATTAAGTTGATAAAATATTTTTTAGAGCTTGAACTCATTTTTTGCACACAGTTAAATGGTTTCACTTTATCTACTATAAGAATAATTCTATTTACTATTAATCATTTGTTTGCACACAGTTAAATGTTTTCAAGTATAACTATTTAACACAAACAATTAAATTAAACATCTGTCATTTGTTTTACACAGTTAAATAATGAAACAGTTCTATTTAAATAAAATTCAGTTCAGCATAAGGCGTTTGTTTGCACTCAATTTAAATGTCAAATACTAAGTTTAAATGTCTAACAGTTCTATTTGACCCATAGCTAGGACCCTATCAGGTTCTGCCACACCAGTTGAGAGTGGGCCTGGGAGTGATGGCAATGAAGGGGTACCCCGCATTCTCCAAAGCTCCAACATTGCTCCAGCATTACTCAAGCATCACTATCAGATTGTTTACTGGCATATCCTTGACACTCATTTGAGGAGTCTTATCCTTCTGCATAGATGCGATCGGTTTATACTATAGCTCTAACCGACTCAGGCAACCGGGATTTGTTGACAATATATATATATATATATATAGACCAAGTACTATAATGTTATTCAGTGTCTTACATGAATGTTTACAGTGTGTATAAATACAGTTAAAGAATTATTTAGGATGGTTAGAAGATAATAATGACGTTTTATCACGATTAAGAGCCGTGTGAAACATTGAAAACTTGCAAATAGCTTTTGTATATCTGTTGGTTTCTAGTTTCGAAAAATTGCGTCTTGTCAGTTAAAAAGATTTAAATTTCGTGTGTTCGTATCAAAACCATTCTTGATCGACAGTTTATTGACCTAGATATTTGTTTAAAATGATTGCATCGAATATTTAGTTGTTTTTAATGAAACGTTGAATTGAAAATAGCTGACTAACAATAAAAAACAAAAATTCAAGACGTGATATTGATATGGCTGCTTTTACTTCCGGTGAACACCGGAATTCCTTTTTTTTATTTTCTTAAACCGCGTGTCAGAGAGAATAACTAAAATCTTGAAAATATGACCTTCTTTTCACATTTTCAAACTTTAAATTTTCTGAACAATTATAACGCTTCATTATGTTTAAGCCACCTTATTTAAAAAGAATTCTAACAAAGTATGCAATACTTGTAAGAAATTTTGACTGTCTACACTATCAGATTTTTACGAAAGTTCTCGATTTATTCAATAAAAAAATAGTGGTTATTTTAGATACATTTATTCATTAGTATTGTCATTGTATTCAATGACCTAATTCCATTCGTCGACAAACTTTTTATGCTATGTTATTAACATTCTTTAGGTTTGAAATTGAAGTGAAATTTCAACCTCTGTTGAAGTTCGTTCAAGTCTATCCAAATAGCTTTGCAAACTTCTAAATAGGAAGAAGTAAGATTTAGGAAATATGTTGGATGAAGCATTTTTTACCTACTAAGTTCTTCCTGAAAATCTGTGGTCATTCGTACTGTCGGGTGTTGTTATGGTAAAGGACGCATTCTTTTCGGTTTTATCAAGTTTGGCGCTTTTTGTTCAATGTTGCTTTTATTCGTCGTAGCTGTTAGCAGTAAACTTCGGCTGTGATTGATTATTGTTTAATTGCTTGTAATAAACTGTTCCTTGCATATCACATCTTACGCTCAGAAGAATTCCCCCTGAGAGCTGGCCTACTCTTGGCTAGTGAGAAGGCTTTTCACCACGATTAGGTCACTGACAAATTCATATAAAATTGTGTTACTTGAAAAAACAGTTTTTAAAGTTGACTTGTGTGTTATGATAAAATGAAATACTTGCGATTCTGTGAAGGCAAGTCATTTGGAACCCACTTTCAAACACTCGAAATTTCTCGAGCTTTGTCATTTCGTGATCAGTTCCTTAACTGTAATGGAAGAGTTGGCTTCAAAAGTTTATTCCTAGAGCCTCATAATCATGTGCCTTTTTGGCGACATATTCTATTTTTTAGACTGAAATCTCTTTTTCTGAAATGAAAAAGTATTTTCTATTTGATTTTTCACACACCATCATCATAGATGCAATTGATGCAATTCCTTGCAGGATTTGTATAGCTCCATCATATTTTATTCATTTAGATACGAAGAAATGTCAGTTACAAATGGGACTTAATCAAATTGTGTTCACTATTTTCCCTAAAAAGTTTGACAGAACTTTTGTTACAACCTGATATCATATGAAATTATCTCTTACTGAATTTCCTTTTTTTGGACTATGAAGTTATTGCTTTGATAATAATAAAGACAACGTTGACGCATCGATACAATGGCTCAAAGACTACATAGGAAAACACGAACGAGGACGGATTTCATCCATCAGAAACAATACTGACAAAACGATGGACTATAGAAAGACAATAACTAGGAAACAAAAATAGAAAGAAAAACAACTCTATGCGCGTTGTTTTTCTTTCCATTTTATAAACAACATATCACTCGACACCTGGCTAAGAAAAGGAAACTTTAAGAGCGAAATTTCGGAAGAGATCAAAATTTCACCAAACTAACATATGGTATATGCATAAACCACAAAGCTATTTGGAGAGATTATCCAAATAGCAACACAAAACAAAGCCATAAGAACCAATCATATCAAAGCGAAAATAGATAAGACTCAAATAGATAAAATAGCAAATGTAAGCTATGTGGTGACAAAGACGAAACCATCAATCACATAATAAGCAAATGCAGCAAATTAGCACAGAAAGAGTACAAGACTAGACACGACTGGGTGGACAAGGTGAACCGCTGAGAGATGTGCAAGAGATTTAAATTTAACCATACGAACAAACGGTATATGCACAACCCAGCACTTGTCCTAGAAAATGACACACATATACTCCTATGGGACTTTGACATACACACAGGTTACCTAATCTCGGCCAGAAGACCAGGCCTTATAATAATACAAAAAAAATGAGACTTTGTAAAATTTTCGACTTTGCTGTTCCGGCTAACCACATAATAAAACTGATATAATGTGAAAAGGAGGATAAGTACATCGACTTTGCTAGAGAACTGAAAAAACTATGGAATATGAGGGCGATGATTGTACCAATTGTGAATGGTGCTTTTGGCACAGTAACTAAAGGATTATTAAAGGGTCTGGAGGACTTGGGAGTTGGCGGACAAGTGGTGTTTATCTAAACGACAGCATTATTGAAAACGGCCAGAATACTGAGAAGAGTCCTGGAGACTTGAAGTGACTTACTATCACTCAAACTGACGCTGATGTGACAAACTCTTAAGGAGAAAATAATTATTATTATTATTATTATTATTATTATTATTATTATTATCATTATTATTATTATAAGTAGGACGAGTGGAGTTCATCCAAACTACAGTATTGTTGAGATCGACCAGAATACTGAGAAGAGTCCAGGAGAATTGAGGAGACTTACTATCACTCAGACACCAATAAAAGACCATCGGCTTGTGCTGATGTGAAAAATTCTCAAATGAGTAAAATAATATTTCAAACGACAAACAGGCGAAATCTCACACAAAAAGACTTGGACATGGCAAAGAAAGAGAAACCATAAAAGAGAAACTGAATCTTTTCTGCTCGTAGCATAAAACAAAACCATATAGCCTAACTATGTTTAAGCAAAAATAGATAAGATGCAACGAAATAGCAAATGAAGTCTATGTGGTGACAGAGACGAAACGATTGATCACATGATGAGTAAATGCAGCAAATTAGTACGAAAAGGGTATCAGACTAGACATGTCTGAGTGGGGAAGGTGATCAATTGGGAAGTGTGCAAGAAATTGAAATTAGGCCATACTACCAAATGGTATATGCAAAAACCAGTATGTATCCAGGAAACTGAAACCCTCAAAATTCTCTGGGATTTCGATGATAAAAACAGATAACCTAATCATTTTAAGAAGATCAGACCTTGTGAAAGTTAACAATAAGATAGAGGAAATAATAATAATAATAATAATAATAATAATAATAATAATAAATTGTATACGCACAACTCGGCACCTGTCTTAGAAAATGACACTATGGGACTTTGACATACACACGGATCACCTAATCTCGGCCAGAAGACCAGACCTTATCAGCAAAAAAAAAGAAAAAAAAAAGAAAATTTGCAAAATTGTCAACTTTGCTGTCCCAGATGTCCACAGAATAAATCAGAAAGAATGTGAAAAGAAGGATAAGTGTCTCGACTTTACTAGAGAATTGAAAAAGCTGTGGAACATGAAAGTGACGTATGTACCAATTGTGATTGGTGCTTTTGGTACAATAACTAAAGGATTATTAAAAGGCCAGGATGACTTGGAAGTTGTAGGACGGGTGGAGACTATCCAAATGACAACATTATTAAGAATGGCCAGAATACTGAGAAGAATCCTGGAGACTTGAGGAGACTTGCTGTCACTCAAACTCCAGTGAAAAACTATCAGCTAACACGGATGTGAAAAACTCTAAAGGAGTAAATAGCAATAATAGCAGCAGCAAATGTAGGTTATGTGATGATAGAGACGAAACCATCAATCACATTATACGTGAATGCAGCAAATTAGCACAGATGGAGTATAATACTCGACATGATTAGGTGGGCTAGGTGATCCACTGGGAGAGAGTGGATCATCTTGCCCACCCAGTTGTGTCTAGTCTTAAACTCATCTGTGCTAATTTAAATTTGACCATATGAACAAATGGTATTTGCACAACCCAGTATCTGTCCTAGAGAATGACACAAATAAACTATGAGACTTTGACATACAAACAGATCACCTAATCTCGTCCAGAAGGCCAGACCTTATAATAATCAACAAAAAAAAAAAAGAGAACCTGCAAAATTGTGGAGTTTGCACCCCTGGCTGACCACAGAATAAAACTGAAAGAAAGTGAAAAGAAGAAAAAAGTATCTCAACCTTGCTAGGGAATTGATTGGTTGTTTGTTTGGTTGGTTGGGTGGGTTTTATGGCATATCAATCTTTTTAGGGTATTTAATGCCAAATCCATTTTATGTTAATAATCAGTTCTATTTAAAACAATTCAGTTTAGCATGAGTACACAGTATAATTGTCAAAGACATTTCTAACTATTCAAGCAGATATATATAACAATTCAATCTAATGTAAGTACAGTTTCAATGTCAAAAACAGTTTTATTTCAAATAATTTTAGTTTAGCATTAGTACGCAGTATACATGTAAGTATGGTTTAATTCTCAAAAACATTTTTATTTTAAGCCATTCAGTTTAAACAATTCAGTTTAGCATAAGTATGCCGTTAGTTCTATTTAACCCATAGATAGGACACTATCAGGTGCTACCACGACGGGCCAGATTGAACCTGGGAGCAATGGCAATGAAAGGGTGCTCCGCATTCCCCAAAGCCCCGGCATTACTGGGACGTTACCATCAAATTGTTTAGTGTCATATCTAGGACACTCATTGGGGGGCGGGGTTTTAACCCTCTGCAGACATGCAGTCAGTGTATTCTACAGCCCCAGCCGACTGGGCAATAGAAAAAATTATCGAACATGAAGGTGACAATTATACCAATCATGATTGGTGCTTTTAGTACAGTCACCAAAGGATTATTAAAGGAACTGGAGGACTTGGAGGTTAGCGGACGAGTGGAGACCATCCAAATACAACATTATCTCCTCAAGTCCCTAGGACTCTTCTCATTATTCTGCGAAGAGTCCTGGAGATTTGAGGAAACATGCTGGCACTCAAACTCCAGTGAAAGACTATCAGCTAAATCTGATGAGAAAACACTCAAGGAGTAAATGATAATAATAATAATAATAATAATAATAATAATAATAATAATAATAATAATAATCCACCATTGAGAAGAGTCCTGGAGAATTAAAGAGACTACCTGTCTCTCAGTCTCCAGTGAAAAAAAAAATGGAATGAGTAATATAGTAATAATCTGTTGAATATGTTGGTGATAGTGAAACCTATTGTAGTTGACGCTCTTGGAACAATCTTTAAAGATATGTAAAAAAGACTGGACGAATTAGAGATCAGAAAAAGAAGCAAAAAATATATTGATCATGGCATTGTTAAGAACGGCTAGAATACTGAGAAGAGTCCCGGAGACCTAACGAGACGCGCTTTGACACAGGCCTCAATAATAATAATAATAATGCAAATTAGCACAGACAGAATATAAGACTAGACACGAATGGGTGGAGAAGGTGATCCCCTGGGAACTGTGCAAGAAATTTAAATTTGACCTTACATATGCACAATCCAGAATCTGAGCGATTTAAAGAATACTGTCGAGACAATCTTATTCGACCTAAAGCTTGATATGACCAGCCGAGAGATCAGATTGGGTCTCTCTGACCTCGCATCTAACACAGTAAGGGTCAAAGTGAAGTTTTGGAGTACATTTAACCAGTTTGCGGGTCAAGTCATCGACTGGTCAGTCTTCAAGATCACGAGTCGCTGCTTCTGGCCAACAGATGGCCTCGTTTTGGCACTTTCCCTCTGTAGATATGAAGTTGATGTATTCTATAGCCTATCCCCACCACAGGGCAAAACAAATGATAACACTTTAAACAATAAAAAGAATAGAGAAATATTGATGTCTTACTTGATAATCAAAAGTATTTTTGGATAAAATTTAAAGGAAAACAGATTTTCTCATACCGATTCTTGTGACCATCCAAAGCGTCTGGAAAGTGCGCTGAGTAATACTGACTGAGAATTCTATAAAAGCAGCAAAATTGCTGAAGTGCATTGTCTCTACCAAAAGTTAAAAAAAGAAACCGTGAAATCACAAAGGGGGGGGGGAATATTTTAACTGAATCTGATTCTTTGAGAACAAAAAAACTAAAAAGAAAAAAAAACTAAAAGGTAGGTGATTAAATTTAAAAGAGGATGGAGGACGAATAAAAAAAGGATAGAAATTAAATATATACCCGGATTGGAATCGAAATAAATGCGAATACAATAATACCAACACAAAAAACTTCATATGCTGATGAGGGGGCTTAGAATATGCTGACTATATCCCCTTTTGTGGGCTATAGCTCTTTCAACCCCCAAAAATATCCTAATTAGAACACTAAAAGGAATCCTATGGTTAAGTTTGAGTTCTGGAGGTGTGTGGAATGTGGAATACTCTTTCACTGCCATTACTCCCAGGTCAACTATGACCAGAGTTAGTTGGTTGGTTGGTTGGTTGGCTGGCTGGTTGGTTTTGTGGCATATCAACCTTTGTAGTTTATGTAACGTCAAATCCATTTTGGGAAAATGATCAGTTCTATTTAAAACAATTCAGTTTAGCATGTACACGAGTTCGTACTCCAGTCGTGCTATTACGTTCACTTTCGGGCAAATACCCTTGGGAAAGGTATGAACCCCCTTATCCTCCCAGCTATGGGTTAAATAGTACCACAAATGTTCTGCTAGAATGATGGCTTTGGCATTGGCATTAAATAACCTAAAAAGAGTTGATATGCCATTAAACAAAGAAGCCAAGCTGAAGCCAGTCAGTTTAGCATGAGTACACTTTTTAATTGTCAAAAACATTTCTATTTCAAACTTTTCAGTTTATTCAAACAGTTATATATAACAATTCAGTTTAGTGTAAGTACGGTTTTAATGTCAAAAACAGTTAAATTTCAAACAATTCAGTTTAGCATAAGCACGCAGTTTTAATATAAGTACAGTTTAAGTGACAAAAACATTTCTATTGCTAGCTATTCAGTTTAGTGAACTAGTTCTAATTCAGATAATTAAGTTTAGTATAAGTATAGATTTTGTTTACACACAGTTAAATGTCAAAACAGTTCTATGTTTAACAATTCAGTTTAATGTAAATACAGTTTCAATATCAAAAAACTGTTCTATTTCAAATAATCCAGTTTAACATAAGCACGCAGTTTAAATGTAAGTACGGTTTAATTGTCAGAAACCTATTTAAAGCTATTCAGTTTAATCAAACAGTTCAGTTTAGCATAAGTATGCCGTTAGTTCTATTTAACCCTTAGATAGGGCCCCGCCAGGTGCTACCACGCCGTGCCAGAGTCGACCTGGGAGCAATAGCAATGAAGGGGTGCTCCGTATTCCCCAAAGCCCGAACATTATTGGAACCTCACCATCAAATTGTTTAGTGTCAAATCCAGGACACTCATTGGGAGGGGGGTCTTACCCGTCTGCAGAGAAGCAGTCGGTGTATTCTACAGCCCCAACCAACTGGGAAATGACCGGAGTTAGAATCTCCTTGAGTCCTATTTATGGGTCAAATACATATGTTTAAAAATCCTTTGTATATGATAGAACCGTGAGCAAAAAAATAACTCTTAAACAAAATGCAAAAAAAAAAAATCGCATGTAAATGTGAAAGTACACTGAACATGATTTCATAACCACTAGGCATCAAATAACCCAAGATTGGTTGCTATGCCGTTAAAAGAAATGAGTAAATAAATTACAAAAAGCAGCTGTTATCTTGATTAATTCAATAATAATTTTGTGACCATAAATTCGACCTTTGCACGATTATGTGCGGTATATGAGAAGATTTATTAAAGGATATTATATAAGAAGTATTTTGTCTCTATTTTCCTTCTAAAAGTGCCCCAAAATGAAACAATGCAGGGTCTGAAAGTGAAAATCCATTCATAAAGTTAAGTTGCTGGGATAAACTTTATAAACACTGCATTTACCTTTATCATATGACACTGAACGTTTTCATTTCGACTTAAATAAAAAAAGAAAAAAGAATAAACATGAAAACGAAAAAAAAATTGCAAAAATAAAACATGATTGTACCACCTGCAGTTTAAGGAAAAAGTTTGGAGAAAAAGCCAGATGAGAACTATCCAAAGGTACCACATGATGTTTTGAACAAATCCTGGAAGTAGCACCCCAAAAACCAGAAGCTGCACGGCCACTTACCAACCATCTCACAAACCATCCAAGATATGCTAGACTCTGCTGGAAAAAGTATGGACGAATTCATAAGTGACGTTTTTCTGTGGACCCTTACACATGGACACACCAGTGATGGCCGACCAGCAAAACCTTACATTCATCAGCTCAGTAGCGGACCTACTAAGAGCGATGGCCGATAGGAGCGGTTAGAGAGAGAGAGAGACAGACAGACAGACAGCGAGTCAAATGAATCCGTGTTAGAAGCACAACATGGTGATGACGATGATGATGATGATGATGATGACGAACTTTTTATTTTACTAAAAATAATAACATCCTATTGCTATTAATTGATTGCCTTGTTGCTACTGTCCCATCTCTGTAATAGATATCAAATACCTGTAGCGTAGTGGTTAATGTGCTAGACTACAACATCTTAGTAAGTGGGTTCGAACACCAGTCGTGCTACTGCGTTCACTTTTTAGGTAAAAGTTTGAACTGAGCTCTGGGTTAAATAGGACCACTTCTATTCTTCTACAATGACGGCTTTATCATTAAACTACAATAGGAAGGGTGATATGCAATTAAGCAAAGAAAGCGAAACCATAATAATTATCTAACGAAAGCGAAAATCTTCGAAAATGCGACGAAGAGAAAATGATTCTGATCCCAGAAAAACTCGCAAAGGAAATATTGCAGGTTGGCAAAGGCCGATAAAGTGCGATCTAATAATGCTTAATGTACAAAGAAAACAATGGGCATCGAAAATATACTTGTCAACGAAAAGCCAAGAACTTTTAACAAGGCCGATGCCAAGTTGGTAATAGGCCTAGGCAAGATGGAAAATGTACGCTTCATTTCAAATTGCCCATTAAATATTATTCATTAGTGCTAAATACATATGACTTATGAATAGTAATATATTTTCACATACATTCTTTGTATTACTTACCTCGCATTCTCGTGAGGTGGGTGTAATTTAATATAAGTTTAGGTCCAGGGGGCCTTCCCCGAGGCAGCACGTACACCTTTGATTAAGAGGGTTAAGGGCTTGGTTTATTGCCCGGTACCTGGGGTGACCTTGATGGGGAATGCCGACGGAACGAAACAGTTTTTGTCCTCACGTCTCGGAAATCGAAATTCCCTCGAGGTATCTCACAAACTAAACCACCCTTGTGTCAAATGTTGGCTTGGTGTGGAGTCAAATAAATCACTAATATGAGGGACTTGCACATGACTGAATGGAGCAAAAGACTGCATCTCTGCAAAGGGGTAAGACCCCCCCACATCAAGTTTCCCGTATAGGACTTTGACCCATTCGAATGCGAGGCTCCGGTCCTAAATCATTCAGGAATATGGAGGACCTCTTCATTGCCATTACTCCCAGGTCTACCTTGACCTGGAGTGGTAGTACCTGTTAGGGTCATATATATATATGGGTCAAATAGAAATAGTGTCTCAAGTATGGCGGTCAACTGAATCTGATGGTGAAGCTCCAGTCCAGGTATTATAAGCATTGTAGAATACTACTTCATTGTCATTACTCCCAAGTCCACTCTTATCCAGAGTGTTAGTACATGTTATGCGTCATGTAGAACTGTTTATCCATTTAACTTTGTGCAAAAATATGACTGATGTTAAATTTAATCAAAATAGCAGTACTTGAAGCTATTTATCTGTGTTTTAAATACAATTATAATGGTAAGATAGTAGTTCTCAGCTACCAAAGAAGCAGTGTCTCATCAACCGAGACAGATATCAACACGCCACTAGCAAAGGCGTGGACAGCTATCGATAGAATATCGGTCACATGGAAGTCACACCTGACCGATAAAATAAAACGCAGTTTTCTCCAAGCAACGGTCGTGTCGATACTGCTATATGGATACACAACATGGACGCTAACTGAGCATATGGAAAAAAAGCTTGACGGCAATTAAAAGAATGCTGCAAGCAATACTAAACAAGTCCCGGAGGCAACACTCCACAAAACAGCAGGTGTACGGCCACATACCACCCATCACGAAAGCCCGTGGTGTAGTCGTTATCATCGTAGGAATTGGACACGGCAACACGAGTTCAAATCCTGGACGAGACTGATTGCATTTCACATAGCACTAATACCCTTGGGAAAGGTATGAATCCAATTATTCTCCCTCCAGCTATGGGTAAATAGTAGGACAGACTAGGTTCTTCAGCCTTGGTTAGGCAACTAGTCTAGGAAAAGGAAAACTCTGAATTCAAACCTGTTAAACTCTGCTTAAAAATTGACCTTGTGTCATATCCTGCCCGAGCGGAGGGGTTGTTAATAGTATCACGAAAGCTATCCAGGTTAGACGAACTAGACATGCAGGACACTGCTGGAGAAGTAATTACGAACTCTTGTGAACCCCTTCACATGGACGAGCAAAAGCAGGACGACCAGCTAGAACCTCTATGCAACAGCTGTGTGCCAATGCAGGATATAGACTCGAAGACCTCCTTGAAGCGATGGACGATAGAGACAGGTGGCGAGAGAGAGTCTGGGAAATCTGTGCTAGCAGCGTGACATGATGATAATGATAATGAAGATTGAAATACATGAAACCATTTAACTCTGTGAAAACAAACGATCGATATCAAATAGAATTATTAGAGCAAGGTAGAAATGCTTGAAACTGTTTAATTGTTTTCCAACAAATGAGCAATGAACTCTGGGTAGTTTAAGATCTTACTGATAAATTATTCGTTTACAAATCACACACACACACACACACACACACATATATATATATATATATATATATATATATATATATATATATATATATGCGCGCGAGTGTGTGTGTGTGTGTGTGTGTATACAGAATTTTGCTTTAAATAATCTGCATGTGTTGATATGCCACAAAACACAACCAATCAACTAACCAACCGGCTGAACATAATTTTGGCCAGTTGGCTGGGACTGTAGAATACACTAACTGCACTTCTGTGGAGGGTTTAGACCCCCCCCATCCAACGAGTGTCCTGCATATGACGCTAAACACTCTGATGGTGAGTTTCCAGTGATGCTGGAACTTTGTGGAATGTGGACTACCCCTTCATTGCCATCACTCCAAGGTTGACTCTGGCCCAGAGTAGTAGCACCTGATAGGGCCTTATCTATGGGTTAAATAGAACTAAATTGCGTACTTATGCTAAACTAAATTACTTTAAATAGAAATGTTTTGATATTTAAAATACTAAACTGAATTGTTGGAAATGGAACTGTTTTTGACATTGAAACTGTACTTACGCTAAACTGAATTGTTTGAATAAGAACTGTTTGACTAAACTGAATAGCTTGAAATAGAAATATATTTGACAATTTAACTGTTTTTTCATGCTAAACTGAATTGTTTGAAATAGAACAGATTATTCGTATAAAAATGGATTTAGCATTAAATAACCCACAAAGGTTATATGCCATAAAACCCAACCAAGCATCCAACCAGCCAACGGAACATAATCAGGTAGGTTGGTTGGTTGGTTAAGTTCTCATCTATGAATCAAATGAATTATTAGTATTCGACAGGACGTGTGCAACCCCCCCTCCCCTAAAAAACTCTTAATAAACAATTACACAAATTTGTAAATATGAACATAAAATTTCTTAACCTCTAAGCATAAAATAACCCGAGACGGGATGACATACCATTAGAATCAATCAATCGACCACTAACACATCTAGTAAATGAATTGAAGATCATATAAACATTGAGCCACTATCGACCTACCATGTTTTCAATTGTCAATTTATCAAATAAGGATGTTATTCATAAATAAAGTGGGCGACCTTAGTCAATAGGTACCACACCGAGGTTTAGTGGAGGGCGCCACTCCTTCCTTGAATTGCTCCACTTTACCTTTGATCCTTACCTTATAATTCTGAGTGTTAAGCAAGGCGGCATAGAGTACCATTTTTTGAGTCTGTGGTATGACTCTATAGGGAATAATTTTTTTTCAATTTAAATTGAATTAAAATAATTATTAAAATATGCAGAAACTCCCAGAGGCCTCTGAGCGAAATAGGGGCGACGCATGCACAAGGAAAAGGGACCATCCTGACAAAAGGAGGAAGCTCATTCTCTTTCAGCAGTGACCAGCAGAGTGACAACATCTGAATATCCCTTGCTGTTAGTGGAAGGCCACGTAGCCGCTCTAAAGCGCCACGTTGGCTAACCTTTAATTAGTAGTAGCCGTCTCGGTATGCCAAAATATAAAAAGTATCAAAATGGACCAATCGAACTACGAACTAAAACACTGGACTTGGACAAACTCCCAAAAGCGACTAACACGTCATTAAAGCTTTATATACCAAATACGTTGTTAAAACTTTAAATACCGAATAAGGACACATATATATCCAAGAAACGACTCATTTTTCACACCTTGACTTGGGGATTCAACCATTTCAGTTGTTTTCGTGAGAATTTCCTCACCCATTGAATAAAGGAAAAATATAAAGATATGTATTTATCTCCTATCTGTTACTATCTTCTTTCATATAATTCTTTTACAGACATTTTATCCAAGATGTTACACCAGCAAGGCAACGTGGGGTAAAAATAGAATAATCTCAGAATGGAGCCAGATAGCAAACGGCAACACAGCTTGCCCTGAGACTCCATAATTCAACCTGGGATTCCCAGCTATAGGTTAAATAGTACCACTACCGTTCTTCTGGGAGAATGGCTTTGGCATTAAATAACCAACAAGGGTTGATATGCCATTAAACAAAGAAAACAAACCAAACCAATCAATCTGGGATTGTACCCCAGTCTCTCGGACCATTGGCGAATAATCTACGCGTAAGGCGAATAGCCCGTTTAGATTCGTTTACTTCCTGGTTGTTTGAGCAAACAGACTGTAAGGAAAAACGAAATAATTAACTAGAACTCAATATTAATTGTAATATAACACAACTGTGGTCGATGTGGGTGGAGCTTTTTATAAAAATACATAGAAGGCCAATACAGGGTAAAATATGAATGGATGACATGTTCACACACACAAGTCTTATCGAACTAAGACCTTAATTTTGTCAGAATTCCCATACAGCTTTTGTCTGTTAAAACGGCTCAAACGTTGATTGACTGAAATCGTTGTCAGTTGTTCTATTTCAGCTTTTATTAAGACAGCTCCATTTATAGTCCAAGGATTTGAGACCAAGCGACAATGACTCAAGAATCTGTCACAATTTTCAAAATACGTCAATGAATATCGATAAAGAATAAGAGTATAAATAAAACCCTAAATATGTCCATGAGTCAACAACATCCAATTGGCTGCAATTACTTCCGGTGTTAGCCGGATATCCGGTTTCAGCCTATGTCAGTTTAGAAATATCAAAAAGCCTCTGATGTATTTTCTTTATTATTATTATTATTATTATTATCATTATTTCTCATGTGTTTTTATACAAGAGAAAAGACTGCTGAAAAGTCAGCTACTAGAACAGTGACACTACACCCCCTACCAACAATAATGATGCTAATAACAAGAGTAGACATTTCAATAGAAATATTTCCCGAATTTTACTGTCACAATTTTATGCCATATCAACCATTGTAGGTTATTTAAGGCCAAATCTCGTTTATTCCTATATATTATGCATATATAACTAGTAAACCAAAGTCAATAATTACCCAATCGGCTGGGGCTGTAGAATACACCGACTGCACTTCTGCAGAGGGTAAGACCCCCTACCCAACGCGTGTCCTGGATATGATACTAAACAATCTGATGGTAAGGTTCCAGTAATGCTGAAGCTTTGGGGAATGCGGAGTACCTCTTTGTTGCCATCACTCCCGGGTCCACTCTGGCACGGAGTGGTAGCACCTGATAGGGTCCTGTCTATGTGTTAAATATAACTAAACAGTGCTTCCTTCACTATAGTGACTTTTGCATTTAAACTGTGGATTTATGCTAAATTGAATTGTTTAAAATAGAACTGTTTTGACATTTAAACTGCGTCATTAAGCTAAATTGAATTACTCGAAATAGAACTGTTTTGACGTCTAAACTGTGTACTTATGCTAAACTGAATTATCTGAAATGAAACTTTTGATATTTAACTCTGTGTATTGCCCAGTCGGCTACACCTATAGAATATACCGACTGCACCTCTGCCGAGGGGTAAGATTCCACTCCCAATGATATGGATATGACACTTAACAATCTGATGGTAAGGTTCCAGTTGGGCTGGGACTTTGGGGAATGCGGAGCACCTCTTCATTGCCATTGCTCGTAGGTTCACTCTGGCCCTGCGTGTTAGCACTTGATAGGGCCCAATCTATTGGTTGAATAGAACTAACGGCATACTTATGCTCAACTGAATTGTTTAACTAAACTGAATAGCTTGAAATAGAAATGTTTTTGACAATCAAACCGTACTTACTTTTAAACTCAGGCTTCTGCTAAACTGAATTATATGAAATGGGACTGTTTTTTGACATTGAAACTGTGCTTATTTCTAACAAATCATTTTAGCATTTAAGTCATTTGTTTGCACACAGTTTAAATGTTAGTCCTTTTTAGGGCCGTATCAAGTGCTACCACTCAAGGCCTGAGTATACCTGGTAGCAATGGCAATGAAGAGTACTCCGCATTCCCCAAAGCTCCGGCATTACTGGAGTCTCACCATCAGACTCTTAAATATCATATCCGGGACACTCGTTAAGTGAGTTTTATCTCTCTGCAGAGATGCAGTTGGTGTATTGTACAGCCCCAGCCGACCGGGCAACAATCGCCAGTGTGTCACAGGTAAACTTTGGCAAGCATTAATGGTAACTCAATTTAAATAATGTCTTTTCTTTTCTTTTTAGCAACGATCTGTTATTATTATTTCTTCGACACTGTGAGTTTGCTGTTCAAACGTGTTTTAAAGACAAGTAAACCAGTAAATGTTTCACAATATGCTTCTAGTGCTCACTTCATGTTACGTCAGAATGATGCTGTTTTGGATAGAATTTGCAACCGATAGCAGATTTAATTTTCTATCCATAACGATGTCTTTCTAATGTAACATGAAAGGAGCTCGAAAAACTCTCTATTATGCAATTACAGATTCACCAATCCTAAAAAAATGAACAAGAAAACAAAAACAAAAAAACACCCCCCCAAAAAAAACCCATTTCAACGGCAAATACACAAAGTTCACCGGTCCAAATCATGATCCTAACGATTTTTATTTGAGAACAGAATGGTAAAATATTAGCTAGATGGAGCTACCTTTACCACTTGCCAAATCTTCAAAGTTTCTAACTGGTGACAGTTAAAAACTTGGGATTATTACTGTCACTCTGATATTTTTTACCTAACTCGCATTACTTACTCGATAAATAAGATTCATTTATTTGTTTGTTTGTTTTTTTCTCAATTAAAAACTTAATTACAAAGCAACATCAATACTTTCTTTTTTTTTTCGAAGCGGCACTTTGACGATTTTCTTGCTGGAAGTCTTCAACTGACACTACAGTCGTTTAAAACAAAGAAACGAAATGTTGGCGAAAAATTAACTTAACTGCGGCCAACCTGATCAGAAATGTTTCAATTGACTTGTTTCTCGGAAAAGGTTGAAAACCTCGGGAGTGTCGAGTACTCCTCTTTATTGCCAATAATTCCAGGTTCACTCTGACCCGGAGTGGTAACATCTGTTTGGGTCTTACCGATTGGTCAAATAGATCTGTTTTAATTTTTCTTTTTACAATTCGATAGAACCCTGTGCAAATGAAAAAATCTGCAGGAACAAATAGAAAAATATGTCAATATGAACTTTGAATAAACGTCATTCTCTGATCTCTATACATTAAATAACCCTTTTATGCTGTTAAAATCAAGAAATCTAATCTAATCGTTTTTATTATATTCTAGCTGTTCTTATCGTAGTCTAACGATGATTATAATACTCTAACCTTCGTGGGGGTGTCCTCGTGTTATAATGGTTAAAGCGATGGACTGCGGAATCGTAGTAAGCGAGTTCGTACTCCAGTCGCGCTATTACGTTCACTTTGGGGCAAATACTCTTGGGAAATGTATGAACCCTCTTATCCTCCCAGCTATGGGTTAAATAGTACCACT
This sequence comes from Sepioteuthis lessoniana, assembly GCA_963585895.1. Taxonomy (NCBI): domain Eukaryota; kingdom Metazoa; phylum Mollusca; class Cephalopoda; order Myopsida; family Loliginidae; genus Sepioteuthis; species Sepioteuthis lessoniana. The sequence goes on from OY757906.1 coordinate 36,439,470, forward strand.
ACTGTTCTTCTATGAGAATGGCTTTGGCATTAGATAACCTTCAAAGGTTGATATGCCATTAATCAAAGAAACCAAACCAAACCACCTAATCTTGGTTGCACTTGTTAGGGTCACAACTATGGGTTAACTAGATCTGTTTGCAAATCATTCGAATTTGATCGGAATACTTTGATTGAAATAACCGTAAGCAAAAAATTAAGAAACAACCAAAAAAAAATTGAATATAAACGTACACTGAACCCAATTCCACCCCAGAAAGTATTTTACACATGTTCAATCTCTTGAGAAGGTTTATGCTCTTGTAAAAAAAAGAAATCATTCACTCTGTTGTAAAGTTTATTTCGACCTGATTCTCCGAGGAGCTCCGAGCGGCTCTAGCAGCTTTCTCTTTCATATCGCTCATTTAAGAAAATTTTTCGTATCGTTCATTTATGAATGAAAAAAGAGTATTGGGAAATTGCCTGAATGCATATCAGTTGAACTCACTTGTGCGGGACCTTGGACTACATTCCAGTATTAGTTTTTGCCTCTACTGATAGCTGTAAACTACATTTCTAGGGATTTACATTCCTTCGGACATCAAAGGCTGAATAAGAAAACTTGAAACACGCACACATATTGCCATACCAAAATCTGCCAGACACATATGTAACTAATATGAATACAAGTAGACATAGTAATATATATATATATATATATATATATATATATATATATATATATATATATATTACTATATGTATATATATATATATATATATATATATATATATATTACTATATGTATATATATATATATATATTACTATATGTATATATATATACATATATATATTTATATATTACTGTATATATATATATATATATATATATATATATATGTACAGTAATATATAAATACAGTTATATATATATATATATATAGTAATATATATATATATATATTACTATATTTATATATTACTATATATATATATATATATATGTATTACTGTATATATATATATATATATATATATATATATATATATATATATATATATATCGAATCAAATATATTTTTAATTTCTTTGTTCTTGTAAGCAGCAACACAAGCACATGCATATATATATATATATATATATATATATATATATATATATATATATATATATACCATCATCATGGCTCAGTGAACATCAAATGGCATATAATCTTAAGTACGCACAAACGCGCTCACACACACACACATTCACGCATACACACATAGATATATATGCCGAAACCATATGTGCTTATTAGGTTCCCACTGGTAAGAAAATTCTAACGCCTATTCGTATTTACATGTGCATATGCATGTGCACATGCATGTGCATATGCGCGTATATAGTTGTGTCTAATACATTGTTGTAAGTATAGAAATATCTGAATGAATATGCTTTAGAGCGCAGTGGTTAAGATAGTTGGATACTCTTTTATATCAGTCAGTATGTAAATAAGGAATGAAAGCCTGAATTGTAATGAAGCCTTTTAAGGGAAATATTCCTATGTGCAACTTTGTCGGAACGCAATCTTCTTTATCTGATGCCAGACTAAAGTAGACTTGATAAATTTCTTTCTGTGTGCATGTCTTTTTTTAATTGAGATATAGAATGCACAAGGCTGAATCAGAAAGCTTGAAGACTGACGTTAGGGATTAATATGTTTTTATCTGACATTTTCACTGTATAATGTTTCATTGATATGGATTAATATTCAACAATGAATTTTGTACCATGGTTATAAAATATATTTGTCCTAAAAAGTTAATATTTCTTGCTTTCTACTTTATCATCATTGAGCTACAGACTGCTTTATTCCTACAAATATGAAGAAATTTGACAAAAAAAAATTAAAAAAAAAATATATATATATGTGTGTGTGTGTGTGTGTGTGTACATGTGTGTGTGTGTGTGTGTGTGTGTGTGTGTGTGTGTGTGTGTGTTTAAAGTGTAAAAAATGAGATATAAAAACTCTTGACGTTTTCTCTAGGAAAACATAAGTTAGACATGTTAAATACTAGCTCACCTGAAGAACAAAAGCGACAAATTCAGATTTTTGAGTTTTTATCTTGTTTTATAAAATATTTCTTACACTAGAAATATATTAAGATTTGCTCTGCCATAAGCACTGTAATGATCTTTAAAAATGCTTTTAGCGCTAAAGTTTAATTAGGATTATATATATATATATATATATATATATATATATATATATATATATATATATATGAAGATAGATAGATAGAGAGAGAGAGAGAGACAGAGACAAAGACAGAGAGAAAGAAATCCTTTTGGGGCTAATCGGTATTTCTAAAAGAAAAAGACCTTTAAATTTGATTTTTTTTTTAAGTAGAAGGTTATATATCAGTAACTACTACGTATTTGTTTTTATTTTTTCAAAAATAAGAACACAACAATAACAAAAAAATTATCATACAACGGTATGATTTTTTTCTTTCTTCAATAAAGCCACCAATTTCCATATAACAAATTCTTCTAATTATTTCAAACAGTTTTTGATATAAATTAAATCGCAGACCTTCCAAGGAATTTTTCAAGCACTTAAAAAACTAGCCCTCATTTTCACTCTTTGAGAAATATTTCTATGTGTAACTTTGTCGCAACGCAATCTTCTTTTCCTGATGCCGGACAAAAGTAGACTTAATAAATTTCTTTCTGTGTGCGTGTCTTTTTTTTAAGTGAGATATAAATGCACAAAGCTGAATCGAAAAGTTTGAAGACTGACGTTTGGTATTAATATGCTTTTATCTGAAATTTTCACTGTATAATGTTTTATTGATATGGATTAATATTCAACAATGAACTCTCCAATCAAATTGATCCCATACAAATTCAATGAAAGAGTCATCAGGAGAATGATTCGGCCAATTCATAATTTAAAATATTTGTTCCTTTCTTTATCTGATGTCATTTTGACATAATTTAGAACAGTGTTTTGGATCGTTGTCTTGCTGAATGGT
>OY757906.1:36447470-36524970 GCA_963585895.1 Sepioteuthis lessoniana
CAAGAGGAACAGTCGTGTTATGATTTAACCCATAGCTGGGAGAATAAGGGGGTTCATATCTTTCCCAAGGGTATTTGCCCGAAAGTGAACGTAATAGCGCGACGGGAGTATGGACTCGCTTACTACGACTCCGCAGTCCATCGCATTAACCATAACACCACGAGGACACCCTCCTCTCATGTTACCAACACCTTTTGCCTTAACTTGGTTTACAAGTAGAGGTATTTTTTTTCAAAAATGATCCACTTGTCTTTGAAAGTTTTATTTTGGTGTTTGTAAATAAAATTACAGGTTGATTAAAATATACATTAACAGTTTGTTCAATTTTATACTGCAATATCTAGCAAGTGAAATGTCAGTTGTTAGTTTTATCGTCGATTATTCTGAGAATCAAATTTTAAGATTTACGTTTAGCTGTTTGTTTTGCAGCCTTTTTAAAATTTAAATTGCCGATTTCAGGAAGGTTAGCATCAATCCATTATAATATTGTTCAGTCAGAACTAACAATTCGCACCAAATCAAATATCTTTTAAGTTATACAAGCCTATATTTTTAAAGTATTTCTAATTTCTATTACAAAACTAGTTCCTTCGTTTTGTTATATAAACTATGGTTGCACTTTTCTCTCGTTTTGCTACTTCTAGCTTATTCCTTTAAAAGGATGATGTTCATTTGGAAGAGAGTGGAGCTTTGTATGCAAATATTGCAAATGATTATTCTTTCCGAATCCCTGGAGACGAGTCAACCAAACCCATATTATAAAGCTTTTCTTTTTTTTTTTTTTTGTAGTATTGATGCGAATATTTCACACTTATAGAAAAAGGGGATTTAATGATACCGCGTGCTTCTGACTTGGAGTGGTGAAATTTCTGATTTTGAAAGCTTCATTTTTTCAGATGCTCAAGATTTTGAAATAAAATCACTAAAATAGATATTGATTTTTTTTACGACTACATATCAATGAGAAAGCTTTTTTTAAAATTGTATATGATTTTCACAGAAATTGTGTGTTATAATATCCCTTTTGTGTGATCTAGCCAGAAATTTGGGTGTAGTTCAAATTCTTTAGATTTTTCTCGGTAACTTTTGTAGGCAAAGGTGTTTTTGTCTCTGCTTAGAATTTAGAATTTTAATTTTCTATCATTATTATCGAGTCACGCTGCCAGCGCAGATTTCCCTGACTATCTCTCTTTCTCTCACCCTCCCTCTCTCTCTCCAACCATCCCTATCATCCGTCGCCCAAAGCAGTTTTTCCAAACTTCATCCTGTGTCCACACAGAGCTGATGTAAATAAGTTTTTGTTGATCGGCCAACTCTGGCTTTTTTATGAGTGGGCGTCCATAGAAGAACGACAATTATGAGTTCGTCCTTTGCTTCTCAAGCAGTGTCCCGCAAGTCTTGTTTGAAGTTGTTTGGTTGATTGGTTGGTTGGTTGACTTGTTTAATGGCGTTATCAACCCTTTTCAGGTCATTTAACGTCGAATTAAATTTCAAACAATTCAGTATAGTTTTTGTTTACAAACAGTTACATGTCAAAACTGTTCTATTTTAAACAAATTAGTTTAGCATAAGTATTCAGTTCTATTTGACCCAGAGTGGAAGTGAGAGCGATGGCAATGAAGGGGTACTCCGCATCCCCCAAAACTCCTGCATTATTGGAACCTCACAATTACATTATTAAGTGTCATAAACAGGGCACTCGTTTGGAGTGGGGTCTTACCTCTTTGCAGAGAAGCAGTCGGTGTATTCTGCTACTCTAGCTGACTTGGCAATCTTTTTTTGATGAATTACCAGAGATTACCATTATGTGCCATAGCCAGATACGGCTATGTGTGAAATGGACATATAATGTGCACATATATATATAACATAGAACATAGGAATCTCAAAACACGAAAAACACTTACGACTTCTTTGTTCAGGTACGAAACTTTTTATTACCTTTGAGTTTAAAGGTTCTTCGACATAAGAGAGATACACATTCTTTCTATTCTGGCTTTTTCATCTGCCCCCGCATCTCGTGCAACACCTGTTCAAGGCCTCCGCGAGCAAGCGAAGTCAACCGTCTTCTCTCGAGGCAGGTCTTAACTCTACTAACTAACTTTTTCAAAATCCAAAAATCCTCCGCGCGCTTCCGGTGCATGACGTCATTCACACTTGCTAGCCCCGTTTCCCACTGGGCTATTGTGACATCTCTGAGTGACACGTCCGCTCCGCGAACGGGCGCGTGAACACCTGTGTTAATGATGCACCTAAGTAACCCATGCACTGAGCCGAAAGGTTCTCTGCCTAACTAAACCCAAAGGCATAAAACGAAATTCCTCGGCCATTATATAACAATAATTCATATGAGGTCAATCTTTACTTTCTAGATCTCTTTGGATAGTATTTATTTTGTTATCACACATTCAAGTGAACAAATATGTTAAATTGAACTCATATTGTAAAACAGTGAAATATATCAGCTATGCAGTATTAATCAATCCAACATATTTCCATAACTGACGAAGTAAAGTTACTAACGGAAAGTTTACAATCGCATCAACATTGTCCTGCATCGGTGAAATACCTTCTTCATAAAATGTTATGACTTGGGTAGATTTGAGAAAGAAAAGAAGAATTATATTGACAGAACAAGAATGAAAATGAATTGAAAGAAAAATGAAAGAGGGGAAGAATCAGGGAGAAACAAAATACGTGTTACGTGTCGGCGTTTGAAGGTAAGGCTCAAGTTCTGGAGATATGGAGAGTGTGTAATACTTCTTTATTACCATTTCTCTCGGGTCCACTCTGAACCAGAGCAAACGTACCAGTTTGGGCTCCATCTCTTTGTAAAAAAAGTAAAGTAAAGTTGGCGACCTTAGTCGAGGGTGACCTGAAGGTTCCCTTTTCAATAGCTACTACACCGAGGTATAAGGAAGGGTACTACTTCTTTCCCTTGATAGCTTCACTTTACCTTTGATCCTTACCTTATAATGCTTAGCGTTAAGCAAAGTACAATTTTTTGAGTCTTTGGTATGACTCGGCCAGGGATTGAACCCTGGTCTCCCGGACCATTGGCGAACACTCAATTCATTAGGTCAATAGCCAGGTTAAATGGTTTAAAAAATTTCGAATTAGACAAGACCGTATGCAGAAAAAAAAAACTTACTCAGAAACAACTAAACACAAGAAAAAATGTAAATATGAACGCGAACCAAGTTTTTATCTCTTTCTCACTGAAGACGTCTTATGCTCTTTAAAACTCACTAAATAAATACAAATAGGAAAATCTTAAATCGAATGATATCTTAGGTCATTCATATGTCATTTCAAGTAAATTTCTCTATAAGATTTATAAACCATGTCTGTTGAATGTAGACATTTTAAGAGAAAACTGCTTATTTTAAACGAAAGATATTTTTTGTATTCTTTCCATTAATATTTGACATCAGTTGATATTGATTATTTTCAAACGCTGAAGATAATACAACTTCAATTTATGTTTTATGTAAATGTAGCTCGTGAGAATAGAAATAAATTTATGATTATTTGGCCAGGTTGAAAGAAACAGGTTGACCTCATTAAGGTCATAATTTTAATAATTTCTATACTTCGAATAACAGCAAATTTTTGTCTGAATCTGTTAGATGTGAAATTATCTAAATTTACGGATGTACTCGGACGAGAGTCCTAATCTTAGTTGTGATTTACGCCACAAAACTATAACTTCCGGTATTCAAAATCATGATTGTAGAATATATAGGTGTCTGCTGTTTGCGGTAACCCTTACGTGTCGGGAGGAACGCTTCGCAAAACAGTTATCGTCGTAAGAAATGGGATCGGTGACCCGAGTTTAAATCCTAAACGAAACTGTTTGTGTTTCCCTTTGTGCAAATGCCCCTAAAAAAGACATGAATCAATTTATCCTCCTCCCTCAGTGCTATATGTAAATAGTAGGGCAGAGGGATTGCTTTCGCTTTGGTATGGTAAACAGTCTTCAAGGAATCGCTAAATTCACCTTGAAAATTCACCTTGTCTCGCTTTCTGCACGTGCTGGAGGAATTCGGTAAATGCTAACCGTTCCATTAAAAATTCTTAGGTCAGACTTCTACAGACACTTAAAGAAGGTCGGAGAATCTAACGGCCAAAATTATTTGTCTGTAACAACCAAGATGACGTTATGCTTGCAAGCATAGAGTGAATAATAACATTATAACTGAGGAGTAATTCATTGATATTTATCGGGAAAGATCACGTGGTTTAGTAGCTAATGTCCTGTGTTGCGATATTTCAGTGAGTTCGAAATCCACTAACGTTATTACGTTCACTTTCAAACTAATACCATTAGGTAAGGCATGAACTCCTTTACCTCACCCCCTAGTGATAATTTAAATATTACCGCTACTGTTCTTCAACGAGAATGGGTTGGTATTAAATAACCACGGATTGCTGTTATGGCTTTAGAAAACAATCATAGACATTTTTACGGAATGTTATGACTTGGGTATATTTGAGAAAGAAAGGAAGAATTGTATTTTACAGAAAAAGAATGAAAATGAGTTGAAAGAAAAATGAAAGGGGGGAAAAACAGGGAGAAATAAATCATCATCATCATGTCACACTGCTAACACGGATCTCCCTGACCCTCTTTCGCAACTCGTCTATATCGTCCATCGCTCCTGGGAGGTCTTCCAGGTTACATCCTGTATCGACACAGAGCTGTTGTATATAGAGCTGGTCGTCCTACCTTTGTTCGTCCATGCCACGGGGTCCACAGAAGTATATCACTTACGAGTTCGTCCTGACTTCTCCAGCAGTGTCCCACATGTCTAGTTCGTCTAACTTTGATCGTTTTCGAAATGGGTGGTAGGTGGCCGTACATCTGCTGTTTTGTGGGGTGTTACCTCCAGGACTTGTTCAATATAGCTCGCAGCATTCTTGTGTAATTGTCGTCAAACTTTTCCTCCCTACATTTAGTTAGCTTCCATGAGGTGCATCCATATAGCAGTATCGACATGACCGCTGCTTGAAAAAAAAACTGCGTGAAAGAAATAAATATTAAACCAAAGAAGGGAGAATCAGTTAGTAAGAGGGATGACATATATTTTAGATATATAGATAAAAACATAAAAGAATAAAGACCGACAGACAGACAGACAGAGTTTCCGATGTTGATTCCGTTAACCAGATGGAAATTATCTTGAGATCTAGCTTCACTCAAGGGTACTGACCGACTAGTCCGATAAGAATAGCCTTTCGAATTGACTAAAGTCAGGTCTGTGCTAGTTACCCTCGCTAAAGACAGATAATACGTCAACAATAATGTATGTTTCAAACGTTATCTATCTATCTATCTATGTGTGTTTGTGCATGTGAGTATGTGAGTATATGCCTGGTTGTGCGTGAGAGAGAGAGAGAGAGAGAGAGAGAGAGAGTGTGTGTGTGTATGTGTGTCTATGTCTATTCATATGTCTTTATTAATTCAAAGGAAGTATTTTTGACAGGCAGGGATATATATTGCTTTGTGTGTCCGAATTTTGACTTTTATATAATTATTATTTTACGAATCAAAGTTAATGTCGAGTGGTTGCCTGGTTAGCTTGTTGGGTTTTATGGAATATCAACCCTAGTAGGTTATCTAATGCCAAATCCTCTTCATACATATGACTTGTCAACCCATAGTTTGTAGATAAAGTTTTAAAGCGAGTCAGAGCTCATTTGTTTGCACACAGTTAAATAGTTCCAAGTTTTCTAAAACAAATAGTTCTATTTGGTATCGATCGTTTGTTTTCACTAATTCAAATGCTTTCAAATATTGCTATCTAATATAAATAGTTAAATGGTTTCAAGCATCACTATATAAGACACAATTAAATTTAGGCACTCAGTTAAAAGTTTCAAGTATTGCTAATCAACACTAATAAATCTTTTCAACAATATTCGTTTAAATGCAGTTCAATGGTTCCAAGTATTGTTAAGAATCACTAACAATTCAATTAAACATCAGTCATTTGCATGAAACTAAGTTTAAATGTCAAACAGTTCTATTTCTATAAATTCGATTTAACATGTTATTTGTTTGCCCACAGTTTAAATGTCAAACAGTTCTTTTTGACGTATAGATAGGAGTGAATCAGGTGCTACGACTGCAGGTCAGAGTGGACTTGGTAGCAATGACTATGAAGGAGTAATCCGTATTCTCCAAGGCTAGTGCCTGACCATCGGATGGTTTAATGTCATATTCAGAACACTCGTTAGCACGTAGCTCTTATCCATCAGCAGAGATGCAGTCAGTGTATTCTATAGCCCCAGCAAACTAGGCTAGTTAATGTTGATTGGTATTATTGATCCTAGATGAATCTATAAATATATACATTTATATCCCAACCTGCTTAAGATAACTTAAATATGTTAGATCATATGTTTATAATCATGAAACAGATAAAAACGATGGCAATCACAGTTTGACATATGATAGACGTCGTTATCAATAAAATTGCAACTCAGTGATCTTGAGTAAAAACTAATATAACTAGTGAAAAATAAGCAAGATGCACAAGATGATGGAGTAGTAAGGTATATTTATGTCATTGGATTATGGTGGCAAAAAACTTATTCCACTCTGTGTCGACATAGTTACAGTCCAGTGACTAACACAGCAAGATAATTGGTAAATATGCAAATAGTAGTTTTTATTCCATCGGCATCTTTCTCAAGAAAACCAACAGTAATTGGTCCTTTCATGTGCCAGAAGACTGTCAGCTTGATCTTTTTTACTGACCACAGTTCCTGAAACTTACTCTTTACCAAAGAATCAGTATATTTCGATTCCATGGATTGACTTTTCGATTCAGGCTAGTCGTGGCAATGTCATGTTTTGCCCATATGTAAACATTTTTTTGATTAAAACATGCTTTTTCGTACATATTACACATTCTTCTGTGAATTTCCCATAGTTTGCACTTCTCAGCCAACAAAGATTTGATGACAGATTTCTGATTACGCCAGGAGTTCTCTGTTTGATTCTATACCATTTTGAATTGACTCAAAACAGATATTCTTCTAAGATGAAAATAATTTTTGCTTTAAACCAATTCCAAACAATGCTTAGATACATGCTGGAAAAAAAATTCTGAAAAAAATCATTTTGATTTTTTGAAAAAAATTCCTCTAATTAATTGAACGATCCTTGATCTCAGTCTCTTAGTTTAATGGCATATCAATCTTCGTGAGTTATTTTATGTCAAACGCATCCTTCAAAAAGAACAGCAACGGTACTACATAAACTACCGTTGGTGAGGGTCAGGATGTTCACATCTTTCTTAAAGGTATGCGTTAAAAGTGAACTCAAACTCCCTTACTATGATATTACAGTTCATTACGTTAATCATTTCACCACGAGATCACCCACTTAAATTACACTATATATATATATATATATATATATATATATAATGCTTTTTCTCTAGAATGGAAAGAGATTGATTTTAAACAATTATAGTTTATCTACAGCGTTTTTTTCTTTTGGCCTAGCGGGTAGAGTGTCTGCCCATGGCCCGCTAAACTGCGGTTCAATCCGAGATCAAGTCATACTAAAAATTAAAAGAACGCTGCTTGATACTTCCTTGCTTAACGGTCTGCATTAAGAGGTACGGTTAAGTGTAAAATGGAGCCAGGGATACCATAGTGTTGTAGCTGATAAAATTGAACATTTCGGGTGTCCTTCGACTATGGTCGCCAATTTTACTTCATCATCATCATCATCATGTCGTGCTGCTAGCACAGATATCCCTGGCCCTCTTTCGCCACTTCTCCCTATCGTTCATCGCCTCTGGCAGGTCTTCAGGGCTACATCCCGTATCTTCACAGAGCTGCTGTATGTATTTCGAGCTGGTCGTCCTGCTTTTGCTCGGCCATATGTGGGGGTCCAGAGGAGTACATCACTTATGAGCTCGTCCCTGCTTCTCCAGCAGTGTCCTGCGTGTCTGGTTCGTCTAACTTGGATAGTTTTCGTGATGGAAGGCAGGTGGCCGTATAGTTGGTGTCTTGTGGCGTATTGCCGCCAGGACTTGTTAAATATTGCTCGCAACATTCTTGTGTAATTGCCGTCTAGCTTCTTCTCCAGTCGTTTTGTTAGCGTCCAAGTAGTGCATCCATACAGCAGTATCGATACGACCGCTGCCTGGAAGAAACTGCGTTTCATTTTATCGGTCAGGTCTGATTTCCATATGATCGACACACACACACACACACACACACACATATATATATATATATATATATATATATATATATATATATACCACCCTTTCTCGTCGTTTTATATACCACCTCTTTGATACTAGAGCCATTAAGCAACAGATAACTGCAACACAAAATAATCACACCGATAAATTCTCATCTGCAAAAATATAAAAAACCCTCACCAATACAACTAAAATCATTTATACATATAACCACAGAAAACGCTTACAAATACACGAAACTATCAATATTAAAAGTAAACCACCAAAGAAAATAGAAATAGCATTTAGTCTTGACACTAGTATAATAAACATCTTCAACGACTAACATACAAAATAAAGCACCCAACTGATAATTAACCTTTCTAATAAAATAAATCTCTTATTAAAACTAAACTAAATAGAAAAAAAAATACCTACAATGGTTAGTAAACTAGACTAGCAAGCCATTACACTTTACTTCGATTCTTTCTGGGTGCTCCATACATCCAGCAAAGCTTAGTAAATATAATAATAATTATTAAAACTAATTCCCTGAAGACAATCAATCGATATGATCAAAAGTGCCTGAAAGCAAAAACTTTGGAAAAATTCTCAATCAGTGTTAGATGCTATTTTATCGCTTTATTTGTTTTATACGTAAAGAAATGAACCAGAAAAATAAAGAAAAAAAATTTATATGATCATAAAAACGGAAAGTTCAGTGATCTTTAACTGAAATTTGAATAAGTAATAACTTGTCATTAAAATACACACACACACACACACACACACACACACACACACACACACACTATATATATATATATATATATATATACTCCCCTACCCCCGTTGGGTTGAGTTCTCTGGCGAAGAAGTAATCGTGTTGCCATTAGCGTCTATTGCAAGCCTCTTCGAAGATGAATTGAGGTCTCGGCAACCGTTGAACGGATGTATGTAAACAATAGTAATTGTGAATCATAACCGTTTAAAATTTACTTCGCAGCTAATGTCTCCTCGTGGCTGAATGGTTAGAAATTTTGGCTTGGCGTTTGAGTCAACTGGGTTTCGATCCCAGATACTGTCTAGCCACACTGATGAGTTCTCATAGAACGAAACAGATCTGTCTGTGGATGACTATATATATATAAAGTTTGTGTGTGTATGCGTGTGTGTTGTAAAAATACATGACAAGTCTTTATACTGAAAAAATTCAAGGTTATTCTTATTTTAAAAAAAGAACAATACATCATTAACTGAGTCTTTTACTAGTAATGATCAAGTAGTTTACATTGCCTGCAATATTTGAATGTGAGTAGTGTTCCTATTGCATTGTGGCTAACGTGCTGGACTGCAACATTATAGTCAGCAAGTTCGAACTCCAGTTGCGCCATAATTTTCCTTTTCAGACTAATGCTCTTGGAAAAGATATGTACACCTATATTCCCCAGTTGTGGGTCGATTAGAACCACTGTTGTTCTTTCGTGAGGATTGTTTTGTCATTAAAATAAGTTATGAAGTTTGATATGCCATTAAACAAAGAAACCAGCTCAAACCATTACTTAGAAAAAAAGTTACATCATTGACAAGGGATATGACGTACCTTTAAGATGTACAATTTCTATGAACTCAAAGATTAACAATAAAATACATTTTTCGTTTACAGCTTTACCTATTCTTAGAAATTACAAATTTTGAAGGAAATACTTTCATTAATTTTGGACAATTCTCATGCATTATAATTTGAAATTTTAGTTAGTCAGTGTTTTATGGCTGGCATATTAGCGATTGTGAGTTGTTTAATGCTAAATCTTGCTCTACTGTCTATGTCTCTGTCTCCCCCTCCTCTCTCTCTCTCGTTATATATACGTTGTAATCTAACAAAAACGGACGTTGAAAATGTTATGGAAATCTTTATAACATTAACAAAAAACAATACTCGCAAGTGGCGTAAAGAAGGTACCCATTGCTCGTCAAGACTACTTACTCAGTATATTTTGGCGCGCCCCATCAAATGCTTGGGTACGGCACAAGGCTTTTTTAGGTGGGTCTGGGCACAAGGCCGTTGCCTAGACAGGCCCGGATCCCGTCTGCATTCCCCTAAAAAGGGGTGCCTAAGGCGCCGGGCGATAAGCCTAGCCTCTCCGAGGAGGATTAAAGCATGACGGCATGGTCCCTTGAGACTTGAAGAGGGTCGGGTGCGTGACGTGAATGATATGCGTCTCTGGCACCCACGTCAGACAGCCTCGACCGAGGAACCACTAGCGTATTTACCTCACCTCACAATAGTATCCAACGTATTTATGAGGAATAGAACATACCCATTAAATATTAATAGGTAGGGTATATAACAAGATATATATTTGATATTATTTGTAAGCGAATAGTTTGTAGGTCAGTTTTTTAACAGAGTTGTGAAAGCTGATTTGTTTACCCACAGTTAAATGGTTTCAAGTATTTCTATCAAATACAAATAATTCTATTTAATACTAGTTAATTGGCACACAGTTAAATGATTACAAGTAATGCTATTTAACGTTACTGATTCTACTGATCAAATATTTTTAATACGTATAATGTTCATAGAGCTGTATGGTTAACGAATAATAATAATAATAATAGTAATAATAATAATAATAATAACAATAATAATAAATAAATAAATGATTAGCAAGATTTATTAATCGGACCCAAACAGGTTCTACCACACGAGGTCAGAGAGGACCTGGGAGTAATATCAATGAAGTGAGTACTCCACACTCCCCAGATCTCCAGGAGAGGACTCACACCATTAAATGCAGTTTAGTGTCATACCCAGGGTAACTGAGAGTAATTGTAATGATGAAGTATACCCGATTTCTCAAACTCCAGGACAGGACCTTCACCACAGGATGTAGTTTAGTGGTATACACTCTTTAGGAAGTCTTACTTCGCAGCAGAGTTGCAGTCGGCTTATTCTTTTGCCCCAGCTTAGAGTGCGGGAACAAATAGAAAAATCTATTGTGTACATAGTGAATATAAAATTAATCGATGTAACTTTACTATTATTTGTAACAAAACAAGATACTTTTTGTCTGTCTGTCTGTCCGTCTGTCTGTTTCTCTCCTTAAATATATATGTGTGTGAGTGTGTCATTGGTTCTGTAACTTCTTTGTCATGGGGGCGCTGCTCCCATATTGTGTCGGACAGAAATAACCTGACAGAATCCATCCGTCTCCAATTCTTCAACTGGTTTGAATCATGAATTTTTCTTCACGTCGACTCGAATAGCCTAGTCAATTTCTAATGTTGATAACCGTTACGCCACAATCGCTTCTTTTCTTTAATTTTGGACAATTCTCATGCAATTTTGATTTACCAACAGGAAAAATACATATACTTAATATATGAATTGTAAATAAACAATTTATCTACATAACTTATCTGTTATTTTAATAAAACAACGGACTCTCGCTATCTTTCCTCTCTCTCTCTCTCTCTGTATATATATATATATATTGTAGTTATACGTCCATGCATGCACACATTTACAGATAGAAGTAGAGCGTTTAGTCACCCTATTTCATAAAAAGAGTGAAGAGTTCTTACTTGTGTGACTTGTGGCTGGGTCTGGCCGTCAAATACTCAACTCTTCAGTTACAAAAACGAAAGACAAGACTCGACGTGTTTTATTTACAAGATTTTGCGCGCTGACAGTTTAAAGATTTTTCTACACAAAACTTTGTAAGTCCCAAGAGGTATTTCAAAACCACCTAACGTCTGCCAGTAAATACTGACACATCTAAGAGATGGCTGGACTTGATAACGTCCGGTTATTTTTTAAAAAAATTGTTGGGTTTCTTTGTGTCTGCAAGTGTGCGTTCTTGCCTTCTTGTGTGTGTGTGTGTGTGTGTGTGTGTGTGTGTTCACTCACGCACATAGTAGATTTTAAAGAAAGTCAATGCGAACATTTTTTCATGCGGGCCAGTGAGTATCTACATACGCGTAAAAGAGGGGCTACTTGTGAATTAAAAGGTTATAGGCATGAATCGATGGAGATATTTCAATGAGGAGCCTGTGGTGCAACGGTTATCGCCTAAGGAAATGAAAACGACGAGCCGATTTCAAATCCTAGATTGGGTCGTTTGAATACATGCTAATATCCTTGGAAAAGCCATGAATAAATTTCGTTTGCCTCCCAAGATATTGGAGAGTCTCGGTGGTGTAGTAGATAACGTACTGGACTGTGACATCATAATAAGCGAGTTCGAACTACAGTTGCGCTATTGCAGTCATTTTCTGACTAACTCCCTTGGGAAAGGTATAAAAAAAAAGTAAAGTTGATGACCGTAGTCGAGGGTGACCCGAATGCTCCCTTTTCAATAGCTACTATATCGGGTGTAAGGGAGGGCTCTACTCCATTCCCTGCATTGCTCTACTTTACCCTTGATCCTCACCTTATAGTGCTGGAATCAAGTACAACTTTTGAGTCTTTGGTATGACTCAACCTGGGATTGAACCCCGGTCTCCCGAGCCATAGGCGAATAAACTCCCTTATTCTACTAGTTTTGGGTTAAAATGAATCACTACTGTTTTCTACATTAATGGCTTTGTCATTAAATTACCCATGAACTTGAAGTTCCATTAAACAAAGAAACCAAATAAAACCTACCAAGATATGAGTTGGTTGGTTGGGTTTTATGGCATATCCACCTTTGTTGGTTATTTAACGCCAAATTCTGTTTTTACATACATTAAACCTAAGATTTTTAAACGAATATTTGTAGATAACATTTTAAATCAGCAAGAGATCATTTGTTCGCACAAGATTAAATGATTTCAAGTATTGCTATCTAACACTAACACTTGAATTCAATATCAGCCATTTATAAGAAGATAGTTAAACGGTTATTGTTCATAGTTTTGTTTGGTTTTATATCATATCAAACATTGTAGGTTGTTTAATGCCAAATGCTTTTTTATAAATATATATTCAATATACGATTTGTAAGCACATTTTGTAGATAACATTTTTAAACGAACCTAAGGCTCATTTTTTTTGCACACAGTTAATTAGTTTCACTTATTTCTATCTAAAACGAATGATTCTATTTACTATTAATCATTTGTTTGCACGCAGTTAAATGTTTTCAAGTATTGCTATGTATCACTAACAATTCAATTAAACATAAGTCATTTGTTTACACACAGTTAAATGATCAAAAATTCTATTTCAAGCAATTCAGTCTAGCATATGTCATTTTTTGCTCTCAGTTTCCAAGTCAAAGTAAACAGTTTAAGCATTAAACAGTTCTATTTGACACATAGATAGGACACTATCAGGTGCTACCACTCAGGGACAGAATGGACCTGAGAGCGATGACAATGAAAGTGTACCCCGCATTACACAAAGATCCAGCATTACTGGAAGCTCGCTATCAAATTGTTTTATGTCATGTGCAGAATACTAGTCGGGGAAGTCTAACCCCTCTGCAGAGATGTAGTCGGTATATTCTTCAGCTCCAGACGACTGTGTTACCTAGATATGAATGAATACGAGGACAGATAATGTTATCTAGTCTAGGCAAGGCAACCAATCTAAGCGAATGAAAACAGTGACTTCAAACTAAAAAAAAAAAAAAAGATAAAAAATTCAACCTGTGTCACATTCTCGACGTTGCACAGGGGATGAATAGATTCGAGGGTGATTCAATAAATTAGAGGAATTTTCAGAAAAAAGCAAAGCAATATTTTTCTGATTTTTTTCTTTTTTTTTTTTTGAAAAGTAAATACCGTATTGATAGGAACTGGTTTATTGCCAAAATTATTTAATTATGAAAAATATTTGCTTTGACACAATTCAAAATGGTGTAAAATCAAACACTACAACAGACTGCAATAGAAGTCTGTCGTCAAATGTTTTGTTGATTGAGAAGAGCAAACCATATGAAATTAATAGGAGAATCTTAGAAGTGTACGGAGAAGCATGTTTTCCTCAAAAAATGTCTACAAATGGGTTTAGCATGACAGCCTTACCTTGCTAGAAAACTAAAAAAAAAAAAATGGAAAATGAAGGTGACGGTATTACTAATTGTGGCTGGAGCACTTGTGACAATCCCGAGACGATTGGCTAAGGGACTGGAAGACTTTGAAATAAGAAGACAAGCAGTGACCAGCCAGACTACATCATTATTGAAATATCAAGAATTTACGAGACCGACAGAGGGAGTTTAATACCCATAAAAAAGAACGATGCTAATGTGGATTTTAAAAGACAATAGAGAATACATCGCGAATGTATTATAGCTTTTGAATGGGTTGTGTGAGAAGAAGCATTTGGGTTTGGTTTGACTTGATTTGCTTCAGTTTTGCTTTATGGTACATCAAGAATTTTAAGTTTTTCAATGCCAAATCCATTTTATACATATAAACAGTTCTATTTCAAACAATTCAGTTTAGCATAAGTACGCAGTTTAAATCTCAAAATAGTTTTATTTCAAGCAATTCAGTTTAACAGATGTACACAGTTTAGTTCTATTTGACCCATAGGTAGGACCCTATCCGGTGATAGAGTGGACCAGGGAGCTAGGGCAATAAAGGGGTACTCCGCATTCCCCAAAGCTCTAGCATTACTAGAACCTCACCATCAGATTGTTTATTGTCATATCCAGGACACTCGTTGGGAGAGAGATACAGTTGGTGTATTCTACAGCCCCAGACGACTAGGTCAGTAGGAAGAAGTTTATTGTTTATTCTATCACGAAAATTTCTGCAACGAAATCAGTGTTTGAAATTTCTTGATCAAAAGAATTTGTTTGACCGATTGACGGAATTCGTTAATTGTTTGAAAAGATTTTAAATTTGGTTGACGGAAAGGGAATTTCGCATTGTTTGATTTTGAAAAACGAAATGTTGACATTTCAAGTAAAATTCTGTAGTTGAATTTAGCTCAGGAATTCGCAGGGATTTTTTTTTTTTTATTTACTACGTGTGATGGGCTTTTGAAATAACCTCTGACCTAACTATGAAAAATACATAAATCAAATTAAAAGAGAAAAAAATAATAGATAGATTAGAAGACAAGACGGGTCAAAATCTGACGTATCGAGATGTAAACAGACAGGTTTAGTGAAACCCAAAAGACAAGACTGACTGAAACCGTCATAGAGTGATTTGGGCCGAGATTGAAGGCCAGAAGATAACTCCCCAGGTCCTGAACTCATAGGTCTTGTATCGAACTGCCTGATTGGAAGATAGAAAAATAATCTAATACATGTTGGTCTCGGAAAGAATTGTATAATGTAAAAAGCTGTGAATGATAATTTCTATAATATCGACTAAACACTATTATTGTTGCAAATATCAGTTGCTTAGTTCATTGCACAGATTTTCTTTAAATCAGAACGTGGGAGGACAGGGAATTATTCCCGGTAATTCAAGAAAATTCCTAGCCCCGTGACCAGGGAAAGATCCCAAAAGTAACCTCCGTATCTGGCAACAAACCAGGATACGGTCGGTCACATTTGGTGTCTTTAGACGCAGGGTTCAACCCTGAAAATTCACGGCACTGCAAGACAAGGATACGATCCCAAGAATAACCCCTGTGTTTGGCAAGGCGACACCCCATCTGGTTATATTATTAAGATCGGCTAGAATACCAAGAAGAGTCCTAGAAATTTGCAGAGACTTGTTGTCACTCAAACTCCAGTGAGAAACTATTAGATAACGCTGGTATGAAAAACTCTTGAATGAGTAAATAATAAAAATATAAACAATAATAGTAGTGGAATATGAAAGTAACGATTGTGCCAATTGTGATTGGTGCGTTAGGCACAGTAACTAAAGGATTATTAAAGGGCCTGGGGGACTTGGAAATTGGCGGACGGGTGGAGACTATCCAAACGACAGCATTGCTGAGGACGGCCAGAATACTGAGACGAGTCCTGGAAACTTGAGGAGACTTGCTGTCACTCAAACTCCAGTGAAAAACCATCCGCTAACACTGATGTGAAAAACTCTAAAATAATAATATAAAGAACCTGCAAGAAATGAATAATATTAGTAATAATAGCATTTTTTCTCAATTATTTTTTATATCTGTATATAGATTATTTAATACATTCTGTCTCCTATAATTATAATGAATAAAAATTTGCTTATGTTGATAAATCCAGAATGAAAGGAAGTCTTATCAAATGTGATAGACTAGGAACCACTAAATTTCTTATTAATAAGTTTTCCTTGTTTCTTTGCCAAGGAAAATATATGAATATCAAGGGAGAAGAACACTTCGTAGAATGTTCCTTTATTTCCGTATGAGTGTTCGAGAACGAGAATGAGACATGGATGTGGTTTGTTTTTGGAAAAACTGAGTTGCTAAGATTGTCCTCGGTGTTTCTCTTCTAGGATGTTAAGAATTTGTCGTATGTCGTTAAATAAGTGGAAATCTGTCGGATTAATTGTTTACATGACAACGTTTCACGCTAGGGATGTCATTTTGAAATGGTTTTGAAAGATCGAGAAATGCTGAGTAAAAATTAATGTCGTTTCTTGTCTTTCACTTTCAATTAGATTTGTTTGCTGGAAAAATTCAACTTAAATGTTCGCACATTGAATTCCATGTTGCGGCTACTAACACACACACACACACACTAATAATTACTCTCTCTCTCTTTCTCTCTCTCCCTCTATATATATATATATGTGTGTGTGTGTGTGTGCTCAGAGATATTTATTCTCTCTCTCCCTCTCTTTATATATATATATATATATATATATATATATATCACATGGGGCCTCTGTGACCCTGGGTTTCATACTTTATGCATTCATCAAGGTGTTCTGTCTGATGAATGCATAAAGCATGAAACTGTGGGTCAGAGACACCAACATCTAATATATATATATATATATATATATATATATATAGCTCAATCATCGATATTTAGTAATACTGACAAATTTGGTCCACTATCAACTCCTCAAGTGAACTAAGGATAACCATAAACCAATTATATATATATATATATATATATATATATATATATATATTTGGAATCCCTGTGATGTAGCGGCTAATATGATCGACTCTATCATCTGTGTAAGAGGGTTCGAACCCCAGTCACTATATGACGTCAATTTTTGGACAAATACCCTTGGGAATGTTATGAACTGTCTTATCCCATTCAGCTATTTGTTAATAAGTACAAGTATTTTTCATTCTGAAGAAAGATTTAGCATTGGTATACCCATGAAAGTTGATATAAGCCTATACAAGCATACACATATTTCTACTTGAAAATCAATCTGTCCAATAAATCTACTTAAACATTAATCGTATTCAATACAACCATGTACAAACAACTCTGCAAAAACAATGTAAAAACAAGGGAGGATTAATCCACACTCTCCAGAAGTGGAGCCTCACCACCAGAAGCAGTTTAGAGTCATACTCAAAATACCAGCTTTTTCGAGCGATACTTTAATGGCCCACCGACAGTGAATTTTAGGCATTAAGAAAAATGAAAATGGACGTATTTCTAAGTATGTTTAATATTTGTATAAAAACACCCGAAAAAGACGAGAATATTTTCAACACCTTGTCTAGGAGACACAACCATTTCATTTGGATTCAGGGAGAATTTCCTCACCTCCAGAATGGTTGTTGAACCCAAAAATAAAGTTAAAATTTAAAAGGTATTTTCTCTCTTTGTCCCCTTCCTTTTAGTTCCTTTGCAGTCTTCACAGACAAGAAGACACAATACATCAATATAAAAAAAGGGTATAAAATTTATACATTAAATCCTAAACAAAATGCAAAACTGGGGGTATCTTCGTGGTGTAATGGTTAAAGCGATGGACTGCGGAATCGTACTACGCGAGTTCGTACTCCAGTCGCGCTATTACGTTCACTTTCGGGCAAATACCCTTGGGAAAGGTATGAACCCCCTTATCCTTCTAGCTATGGTTTAAATAGTATCACTACTGTTCTTCTAGGAGAATGGCTTTGGCATTAAATAACCTAAAAAGAGTTGATATGCCATTAAACAAAGAAACCAAACTGAAATGCATAAAACAAGCCTAATGGATTGACATGCTAAAATCAGTAAATCAAGCAATCAACGATCAATCTTCTAACAACGTATCCTAAAAAAGACCTTTGTAGTTTAAAAGTTGTAGACTTTTACTCATAAGAAGGGAAATAAGATTTATCACGAATTTGTTACTTAAACATATCTATATAAAGAATAAATAGTCTCCCAAGGTCTTATGTAAATAAAAACCTATGCGCATATAATTTCGTTAAATCAAGGAAGGATATTGGTGTGTTTACATGACAACATTGGTTATTGAATGTCTGTGTAGGTATTAATAAATTGATTAAGTGTTAACTCGTTTCAGGTTATTCTATTTCTTTCGAGTAGGAGGGAATTGACTACGTTCATACTTATATATTTTCTGAAGTCTCTAAAGTTTCTTGAACACGGTTATATGATATAAAATATTTCTATTTGATTCTGTTAAGGAGGGGTTCCCTTGGAGTTGTGGCTAAAGTGCTGGATGGTGTCTTTAAAGTAAACGAGTTCGAATTACAGTTGCGTAAATATTTTCTGACAAATTCTCTTTTGCTTGGTTTGATTTTATGGCACATCAACCATTGTCAGTTATTCAACGCCAAATCTGTTTTATACTTATAAACTTCTATTTCAAGTAATAGAATTTAGAACAAGTTCACAGTTTAGTTTTATTTGACCAATAAATAGGACCCCAACAAGGTGCTACCACTCCAGGCCTGAGTGGACCTGGGAGTGATGGCAATAAAGGGGTACTCCGCATTATGCGAAGCTCCTGCATGACTGTAGTCTCACCATCAGATTGTTTAGTGTCATTTCCAGGAAACTCGTTGGAGGAGTCTTACCTCTTTGAGGAGAAGCAGTCGGTGTATTCTACAGCCCCAGCCGACCGGGTCAGAGAAAGGTATGATCTCCTTATGCAACAGCTGAGGTTTAAATACTATCACGGCTGTTCTTCAACAAGGATGGCTTTGACATTATATAATCCTCGAGAATAAATATGCCATTGAACAAAGAAACCAAACCAAACCTAAAAAATAGGTATGGTTTAATTTGGTTAAATGGCATGTCAACCATTGTAGGTTATTCAATGTCAGATTCTTTTATGACAAATATATTAAATATATGGTTTTTAAACATATTTGATAAATCACAGTTTTAAACAAGCCTGTACTTATTTGTTTATATACAGTAAAATGGTTCCAAGTATTGCGATGTATGACTAACAATTCAATTAAACATCATTTATTTGGTTATACACAGTTAAATGATCAAAGATTTCTGTTGCAAATAATTCAGTTGAGCATAACTACAAAGCTTAAATGTCAAACAGTTCTATTTGACCTTTAGATACGGCCCTATCAGATGATACCACTCCGGTCCCGAGTAGACCTGGAAGCGGTAGCAATAAAGGGGTACTTTGCATATACCAAAGCTCCAGCATTATTGGAGCCTCACCATCAGGTTGTTTTGTATCATATCCAGGACCCTCGTTGGGAGACTCTTACCCCTCTGCAAAGATGTAGCCGGTCGCAAACAGATTTATTTGAACTACAGGACCTTAAAAAGTACTACAATTCTGGGTTAGGGTGAAACCACCAGATGTTGTTTAGTGTTATACTCAAAATACCCCCATTTTTCGGGAAATTCTTAAAATCTTATGCAGCCCACCGACAGACAATTTTATGAATTGAGATAAATGAAAATGGGTGCATATCAAAGTGCGTTTAATATTTTTATGAAAATTACCTTGGGGAATATATCGATTTAATATGAATTAGGGATACACTAGAGGGACACGTGAAAGATTGAACTCGTTATACAGTTTTAGAAGACCTCACTGGTAAATAAAAATCAGGAAACTATATTTTCGAGGGTTGGCTGACCAAATTATTCTCTCTGGAATGTGACCAAATGATTTTTTCCCTAAACATAGCCCCACTTGCGGTTCACACGCTTTTTTCATTAGTGCTGCAGTGCTTGGATCCTGTTGGTAAAAATTCATCAATAGCAGATTCGAAAGCTTATGGACTTTTAGACCCACCCTTGGGTGTACAGACAGACACCCATGTGTGTGTGTGTGTGTGTGTGTGTGTGTGTGTGTGTATGAGTTTGTATATGTGTGTGCATACATTATAAAAATTGTATCTGTGTCAACATAATGTGTGTAGGTTCTGTATACTCGTCTCTTGAATATAAATGTTTATGAGAGCATATGTTTGTACGTCGATGGCTTGTGGCTGTTTAACTAAGTTCACTTGAGCCTATCCTTTATTCGTATACATGTGTGTTATGGCTTCTATGTAGATGTTTTCTGGAATCTGTTAGAGACGCTGATGATAAGCTTCTTCGCGGCCATGAGAACGTTATATTTTAGCACTTATATATGTGCATATGTAAGTGTGCGTTTCCGGCGGCTCAAAGTCTGCCGAGAGAATCAATAATTTCCCCAGGGTCCTGAAAAAAATTACAGGGTTGGGAGACGTGAATATCCTTTTACATTTACTGTTGAGTGAGACTAGGCACTAATGGAATGATGCCGATGGTATATCTTCATGGCACTGTCTGGGGGCAATGTCGTTTCGAAAAGAAGTACTGTGACCGACTGAACTTTTACTGTATTCACATAGGTTAAAATGCTTACAAATATAAAAGTGAAAAAATTTTTACCTCTTTTGAATAATTTCATTTTAATTTTATAACGGGACATTTCAGTTGACAACGTGATTAGAAATAACTGAAAATCAACTGTACATTCGAGAACAAATGACAGCAAGTCCCTTCTTCAACGAGAAATATCAAATACCTTTAGTTCTAAGAATATGATAACAAGCTAAATACATTTGACTATGGTTGAACTAAGGGGCCAATTAGCCTAGTGGGTAATGTGTTCGCCAATGGCTCAGGTCGTGTCATACCAAAGACTCAAAAAATGATACTTGATACCGCTTTGCTTACACTCAGCATTATAATGTACAGATCAAGGGTAAGGTGTAGTAATCCCAGGAAAGGAGCAGTGACCTCCCCTACACCTCGGTGTAAAAGCTAATAAAAAGAGCTTTCTGTTCTCCCTCGACTAGGGCCGCTAAACATATATATATATATATATATATATATACACGATTGTGTGTGTGTATGTGTGAAAATTACAAAATTCATTTTTAATTAGAATTTAAAGGATTTGAATTCAAAGCTTTCCTTCTCCTATTCCAGTTTCCATTTCAAGGTTAAAGAGGTAAGTCTACCCTCCTATTAACCCATAGCTGGAGATAGAATAATTAGATTCATTTTTTATGTAAGGGTTTTAGCACAATGTAAAATGCAGTCTCGCCCAGATTTTGATATCAGGTACCTATATATATATATATATATATATATATATATACAATGTGTGTGTGTGTGTTTTCTCATCTTTCTATTGCAGTCTTTTTACTACAAGTTGGAGTTACTTGCAATTAATCAAATGAGACTTTCCTAGTAAATCTCATCTGATGATTGAATCTTTTTTTTTCGAAAAAAATGATACTGGTATTGATCAAACAGCCATTAAAATGTGAGTAAGTTGGCGACCATAGTCGAGGGTGACCCGAAGGCTCCTTTTCAATGCTAAGTGTTAAGCAAGGAGGTATAAAGTACAATTTTTTGAGTCTTAGGTATGACTTGATCTTTGATTGAACATAGGTCTCCCGTGCCATTGGCGGACAGTCTAACAATTATGCTAATGTCCGGTATAAGATGTGAGTAGACATCCCCTTTATTTTAGATGTTATCCGGTTTCAAGTCCAGTATTGAGCATTTTTCAGATTTATGAAAAACTTACTGAGAACACTTTGTTTATCTCTCTCTCTCTCTCTCTCTTTCTCCCTCTCCCCCCTCTCTCTCTCTCTTTCTTTCTCTCTCTCTCTCTCTATATATATATATGACACTCCCTGACGACTATAAAAAGAAACTAGAAACACGTGTAAGAGTAGAATAAATAATTCTTAAAAAAACTTTTCGGTATATATATATATATATATTTATAGTCAGCGTCCGAAGACAGTGGGTGAGAATTATTCTCGTATAGAATATATGAGGAACATCATATAAATCTATGGGATTGCTCGATGTATGCCTATCGATACATATCTTTTTCCTTCCAGGTTAATATAACAAAACTCACATACAAAGCGTATATACCACAGTTAGGGGGATTTTTGGGTAATGTGGAGTACCTCTTGACTGTCATTACTATCCCGGGATGGTAGTAATTCATAGGCTGCCATCTATGGGTCAAACAAAACTGTTTAACCGATTCACTGCATACAAAAAGATGACTGATGCTAAATTGAATTATCTGTATTACATTGCAATACACAGAAACATCTAAATGCGTGCAAACAAGGGATAAATAATAAATTGAATTATTCGTCTTGGATAAGAATATTTGAAACCGTTTAAATGTATGCAAAAAGAAAATAATATTAGATAGAATAATTTGTGTAAGATAGAAATGTCCGAAATCATTCCACAGTCTGTGAAAAAATAAGTTCTGACTTGTTCAAAATATATTCACCAAAATGTGCATTTAAGAATTATATATATATATATATATATATATATATATATATATATATATATATATATATATATATATATACGGGTTTTGTCATTAAATAATCAACAAGGGTTGATATGCCTTAAAAAACAATCAACCACTTAAATATGTGCCAATAAAAATATTAATGTTAGATAGAATATTTGAAACCATTTAACTGTATGCAAATGCATAAGATCTGGCTTGTTTAGAAATATACCTACAAATTATTTGCTAACAAATCATATATATATATATATATATATATATAATGCCAAATCCTCTTCATATATATATATATATATATAATGTCAAATCCTCTTCATATATATATATATATATGTATATATATAATACCAAATCCTCTTCATATATATATATATATATATATATAATGCCAAATCCTCTTCGTATATATATATATATATATGAAGAGGATTTGGCATTAGATAACCAACGAGTTTCATAAACCATAAAACCCAACCAATCAATCAACCAACTCTCGAGAACTGCCTTTAATTCCTTAACACTAAATACAAATAAAAGTTTTAAGCTGATAAGTTTTATGATGATCCCATTCTCAATCGTAATCGCCCTCAAGTTAAGAAAAATGAACATTTTTTTTTCGGAGAAATTAATTTACAATATCACAGAATCTAACTATCCATCGAATAATCGAAGGATTATGAGCGAAAAATCTTGAGGCAATACTATTGTTCGAAGACTTCACCAGGGTATTTGATTCTTTACACAGAGGATAGATGGAGCACTAGTATACGGTATCCCTAAAGAAACTGTTACCACCATAAAGATGCTTCACAAAAATATGAAAGGACTGGTTCGCTCACACATGATGGTGTCACCAACTTTTTCAACATTGGAGTCATGCAATGACATACATCCGCTCTATATTTGTTTGATATGCCCTGATTACACATGTTCAAGTAGACTGGGGCTGCAGTGTACACCGGACGCATTTTTGCTGAGGCTAAGACTCCCCCAACAGGTGTACTGAAAATGACATTAAGCAATCTGATGGTGAGCCTCCAGTAATGCTAGAGCAGTGGGGAATGCGGGGTACCCCTTTTATTACTATTGCTCCGAGGTCCATTCTGGCCTGGAGATGTAGCACCTAATAGGGTCCTATCTATGGCTCAAATAGATCTAAACTGTCAACTTTCGCTAAACTGAACTCTTTAAAATAGAACTGTTTGACATTTAAACTAAGTCCTTATGTTTAACTACATGTTTTAAAATAGAATTGTCTTTACATTTAACTGTGAGTAAAGAAAAAACTGTACTTATGCTAATCTTAAGGGAAATAAGATTTATCGCTAATTTATCACTTAAACATATCTATATCAATAATAAATATTCTTCCAAGGTCTTATGTAAATAAAAACCTATGCGCACATAATTTCGTTAAATCAAGGAAGGATATTGGTGTGTTTACATGACAACATTGGTTATTGAATGTCTGTGTAGGTATCAATAAATTGATTAAGTGTTAACTCGTTTCAGGTTATTTTATTTCTTTCGGGTTGGTGGGAATTGGCTATGTTTATATTTATCTATTTTCTGAAGTCTGTGAAGTTTCTTGCACACAATTATATGATATCAAGTATTCCTATCTAATTCTGTTAAGGAGGAATTCCCTTGGAGTTGTGGCTAACGTGCTATGCGGCGTCTTTGAAGTAGACGAGTTCGAATTAAAGTAATGCTAGTGCGTTTATTTTCTGAATAATTCTCTTGGGAAAAGTATGGTTTGGCTTGGTTTGATTTTATGGCATATCAACCATTGTAGGTTATTCAGAGCCACATCCATTTTATACATATTAACTCCTACTTCAAACTATAAAATTTAGCATAAGCACACAGTTTAATTATATTTGACCCATAGATTTGAACCTATGAGGTGCTACCACTTCGGGCCAAAATGGACCTGGGAGCGATAACAGTGAAGATGTTCCCTGCATTCCCCACAGCTCCAGCGTTACTGGACCTCTTCATCAGATTGTTTAATGTCAAAACCAGGACCCTCGTTGGGGGAGTCTTACCCCCTCTGCAGAGAAGCCGTCGGTGTATTCTACAGCTCTAGCCGACTGGACCAGAGAAAGGTATGTCCTCCTTATGGCACGGCTAAGGGTTGAATACTATCACGGCTGTTCTTCAACATACGGTTATATGATATAAACTATTCCCCACAGCTCCAGTGTTACTGGACCTCTTCATCAGATTGCTTAATGTCAAATCCAATACACTCGTTGGGGGAGTCTTACCCCCTCTGCAGAGAAGCCGTCGGTGTATTCTATAGCTTCAGCCGACTGGGCCAGAGAAAGGTATGTCCTCCTTATGGCACAGCTAAGGGTTGTATACTATCACGGCTGTTCTTCAACATACGGTTATATATCAACTATTCCTAATAAATAATGTTAAAGAGGCGTTCCGTTAGTGTTATGGCTTAGGTGCAGGACGGCAGCTGTAAAGTAAACGAGTTCTTCCTTTGTTTCTTGTCACACAGAGTCTATGTCATCTCTTGGTTGATGGCCAAGTACATCGTCATCAATTTCCTTGTCCTTACTTCTATTTGTCTAAGTTCCTCTCTTGCCTATTTTAAGAATGATTGAGAATATCTCCATCAGAAGTTCTGCCCAAGTCTTTATTCCTTTGATGAGATTTCTGCAGCAGATTTTGGCTTCGAGAGGTTTTCTTGGTATTCTAACGTACACTGTTGATAACGTTTTCTTTTATCTCTGTTTACTTGGTGGTGCCTGCTACCACTATTCCCAAGTAATTGTAGTTTTCCTTTTCTCCAAGAGTTCTGAGGCTTTTCTAATTTTGTAGTTTTATTCCTTTTCGTTTTTATTGTTAGTTGTTGCTGATGTTGGTTATTGTTGTTGGTTGTTGTTGTTGTCTCTTAACGAGTAACCTGTGGTATTCATTGGATTAACTAGTTCGAAAGTGAACGTATTAACGTACCTGGAATTCGAGCTCGCTTACTTTGAGGTTGCAGTCTAGCACTTTAAGCATCATGGCAGAGGGATCTTACCTTTGTCAAACTCCAGGTTAAATGGAGCGAGAATTTACACCAACCTTCCACAAGGAAAAAGGTGTCTGCCTCGTTTTTCCTTATTTTTATTTTTCTCTCTTTATTTTACTTTATTTTATTTATTTAATTATTTGTCTGAGTGCAACAAACATCCACTACACAATTTCATCAACCGTGAGGAACGCAACACAATCTGTGTAATCAGTAGCATAGCTGTGGTACCAAATCACAGAATAGAACAGAAAAGCGTACATAAACTAAAAAAAAATGAGAATCTTTCAGGGTAAATCCCAAAATCTCTGGAATTTCTAAACGACATTTATACCCTTGAGTATCGGAGAATTACGAACCGTCTCGATGACAATTTCGTAAATACTGGACTTGGTGAATGTTTGTAGGGTGCTGTTTTGCTTGGCTTCAAATATAAAACACCATTTAACTTTGGTGTAAAAAGTAAGGCCACTTCAATACTACTACTACTACTACTACTAGCACTAGTATCATTTGGTTGGTTTGATTCGGTTTTATGGCATATCAACTCTTATAGCTCATTTAATACCAAATCTTTTTAATATACATTGATATATCAAATATATTATTTCTAAAGACATTATGTAGATAACATTTTTAAACAGGCCTAACCTGATTTTTATGCGCACATTTAAATGGTTTCACTTTTATGCGCACATTTAAATGGGTTCTCTCTCTCGCTCTCTCTCTCTCTCTCTCTCTCTCTCTCTCTCTCTCTCTCTCATATATATATATATATATATGTATATATATATATATATATATATATATATATATATATTGTTAAGTGGTTAGTTTGTATGTAACTTTATTATAAAATGGGTTAGAACTATTTTTGTTTACCCACACTTAAATAATTTTAAGAATTGCTATCTATTGTTTGCACATAGTTAATTTTTTCATGTATTGGTATTCAAAATTCGTACATTGTGAAATGTTTTCAAGTATTGCTATTTTACATTGGTAATTCTATTCATCAAGTATTCCTATCTAATTTATAACTACTCATTTGTTTGCACACAGTTAAACGATTTCACTTTTTGCTATTGAACACTAATCTATTTTTTATATCAATACTAATCCCTAGTATAAGATTGAACTGTTCTATTTGACCCAACTGTTCTATTTAACACTAATGTATTTTTATATCAATACTAATCAGCTAGTAAAAGATTGAACCGTTGTATTTGACCCAACTGTTCTATTTAAAACTAATATATTTTAATATCAATACTAATCCCTTGTAAAAGATTGAACTATTCTATTTGACCCAAAGCTTGGACCCTGACAGGTAATACAACTCCAGACCTTTAAGTGGTGGTAATAAAAGGATACTCCATATTTTTCAAACATCAAGACAGGAGCTTCACCATCGGATGTAGTTTAATGTCACATCCAGAACACAAAATGGTTTCGAGTACTGCCTTGCCCAGTTAGCTGGGCCTTTAGAATACAACTACTGCACCTCTTCAGAGAGGTAACTCCTCCCCCAATAAGTGTCGTGGATATGAGACTAAACAATCTGATGGTGAGGTTCCAGTAATGCTGGTGCTTTGGGGAATGCAGAGCACCCCTTCATTGCCATCGCTTCCAGGTCCACTTTAGCCCGGACTGGTAGCACCTGATAGGGCTCTATCTATGGGTTAAATGGAACTAACCTGCGTACTGATGCTTAATTGAATAACTGGAAATAGAAGTGTTTTTGACATTTAAGTGTGTGTAAACAAAAACTATACTTATATTAAACTCACTTGTTTGAATTAGAACTGTTTCACTTAACTAAATAGCTTGAAAGAAAAATATTTTTGAAAATTAAACTGCGTACATACATTTAAACTGAATTGTTTGAAATGGAACTGTTTTTGACATTGAAACTGTTCTTACGCTAAACTGAATTGTTTGAAATAGAACTGATTATTTGTTTAAAAATGGATTTTGCATTAAATAACATATAAAGGGTGATATACCATAAAACCCAAATAACCAAACTTTGAAGTATTTCCATTGAACACTAATAATTCTTTTCAACATTTATCATTTGTTTGCATACAAGTATCAGTGTTGTTAGCACTCAGTTAAATGGTTTGAAATATTCTAACATGGATAGTTCTATTTAGAATCAATCCTTTGTTTGCACTCATTTAAAGTTTCAAGTAGCTATCGAACACAAATAGTTTTTTTTACGCACAAATGGTTTAAATCATCGCTATGAAAGACTAACAATTCAATTTAGGAACACATTTAAAAGAGTCTCAAGTATTGCTAATCAACGCTAATATTTCGATTAAACATTATTCTTTTGTTTCACAGAGTTCTATGGTTCAAAGTATTGCTATGCACTTCTAATTATTCAGTCAGACATCAGTCATTTGATTACATCCAGTTAAATGGTCAAAAGGTTCTATTTCTAACAATTCGATTTAACTTCAGTCATTAGTTTGCCCACAGTTTAAAGGTCAAACATTTGTATTTGATCCTTAGATTGGACCCTTTTAGGTGCTACCAGTCAAAGTCAGGGTGGACCTGTGACCAATAGCAAAGAAAGGCTACTCCAAATTCCTCAAAGCTCCAGCATTACTGGATCCTCACCATCAGATTGCTTAGTGTCATTACAGGACACTCATTGGTGGAGGGGGGGGGGTCTTACCCCTCTTCAGAGATGCCGTCGGTGTATTCTACAGACCCAGCCAACTGGGGACGACCCTATCAAATGCTACCACTCCGATCTCGAGTGGACGTAAAAGAAATGGCAAGGAAGGGGAACTGCACATTCCCCGAAGCTCCACACCTCAAGCTTCATCATCGGACGCTTTATTTTTATATCCAGGATACTCTTTAGTACACGAGTTCAAATCCTGGATGTGCCAGTTTGCTCTTCCCGTCACGCTAATGCACTTGAGGAAAGCTATGAAGCCAACTATTCTCCTTCCAGCTATGGGTTAGTAATAGGGCATACCCGGCACTTTGGTCTTGGTAAGGCAACCGGTCTAGAAAGAAGAAAACTCTGAATTCAAACTAGTTGACCTGGAGTGGGATGTGTTACGCTTGGCTATTCGTGCTCAAGACACGCTATATGAATAACTCCCTTCGACTAAACAAGGTTACGAAACCCTTGAGAGATATTTACAGTTTGTCACAGTAGTTTAGCTGCATCAATATGATTTCCGGTCGTTGTAATTTAAGGTATACTGGGTTAATTTTTTGGAAAGAATCGTTGGTTATAATTTCCTAACGGTTGCAGTGTATCCACAAAAGCAAGAATCCGAGTATCCTGTGTATGACACAAAATTGCATCTGGTTGCGAGCTCTGGGGGGTATGGAGTACCGCTTTATTGCTTATACAAGAATTTGTATTCGATTGGAATCCTTGATATCATATAACTATGTGATAAAAAACTTCTTAAGAAACAACTAAGAAAATGTGAATATAAACCTATAATGAATACGATTCCCTAACCACTTGGCATAAAATAGCCATAAACGTATTGACTCAACGTTAAAATTAATCAAGTCAATAATTACCCAAATCACTGTGACTTCTGTCCAATCTATTGAATGAAATTAAGTAACTACTAATAACCGTAAGGCCTTGGTAAAGTCGACAAATATTAATGTCGCTTGTTAGTCTTTTTGTCCGTACACCTTCAAGGATTCTACAGATGGTTAATATTTGTGAAGTCGTGGATCTATTTTTTCGGAAGCCATTTTGGTTTTTCCTAAATATGTTGTCGGCTTTGGGTTCTATGCGGTTTCGTAGTAGGGCATTGTAGATTTTGGTGGCTATGGATGTAAGTGTTATGCCTCGGTAGTTTTTAGCTAATCCGAGGTCCCCCTTTTTCACAGAGGAAAGATGGAACAAATCCTACTAACATACGGCATACCTAAAGAAACCGTGGCAGCAATAACGATTCTCTATAGAAACACCAAAGTAAAAGTACGATCACCAGATGGAGACACAGAATACTTCGACATTGTAGCAGGAGTACTACAAGGGGACACGCTAGCTCCATGCCTCTTTATCATTTGTCTAGACTACGTACTTAGAACATCAATTGACAAAATCAGAGAGAACGGCTTCGAGCTGACAAAGAAAAGAAGCAGCAGGTACCCCGCAAAAACAATTACCGACGCCGACTACGCCGATGACATAGCGATACTGGCAAATACACCCGACCAAGCCGAAACACTACTGCATAGTTTGGAACGAGCAGCCGCAGGTATAGGCCTCTATGTCAATGCACACAAAACGGAATATATGTGCTATGATCAAACGGGGGACATCTCCACTCTAGACGGAACCCCTCTTAAACTAGGAGACAAATTCACTTACCTAGGAAGCAGCGTCGCATCAACCGAAAAGGACATCGACACGAGGTTAACGAAAGCATGGACAGCTATCAATAGGCTATCGATTATATGGAAATCAGACCTAACCGATAAAATGAAACGCAGTTTCTTCCAGGCTGCGGTCGCATCGATACTGCTATATTGATGCACTACTTGGACTCTAACAGAACGGCTGGAGAAGAAGCTAGACGGCAATTACACAAGAATGCTGCGTGCAATCTTGAACAAGTCCTGGCGGCAACACCCTACAAGACACCAACTGTACGGCCACCTGTCTCCTATCACGAAAACTATTCAAGTTAGACGAACCAGAAACGCAAGACACTGCTGGAGAAGCAGAGACGAACTCATAAGTGATGTACTCTTATGGACCCCCAGACATGGCCGTGCAAAAGCAGGACGACCAGCACGAACATAGATTCAGCAACCATGTGAGGATACAGGATGTTGTCCAGAAGACCTGCCTGAGGCGATGAACTATAGGGGAAAGTGGCGAGAGAGGGTCAGGGATATCCGTGCTACCAGCACGACATGATGATGATGATGACTAATAACCGTATTAATTTGTGGTTCATTTAGTAAATAAGGGGAATTTTTTGAAAAAGCAAAATAATTTTTTCCTCTGAATTTTTTTCGAAAAATCTAAACTCTGCATTATTTATAATTAGTTTTGTGGCAAAATTGTTTTAATCTCGTAAAAAAATATCATTTGAGACTTTTCAAAATAATGGCAAATCAAACAGAGTGCTCCAAGATTCATCAGAGGTCTATCATCAGAATATTTTTTGAAGTACAAACGATGAAAAAATCACGGAAGAATGCATGATGTTTACGAAAAAAGTTTTCAAATAGACTAAACATGAGATTTGTCACTTCGAGTCGAAAGAGAGTCAATATTGTACAAACACAGTGACTTCTTTGTAAAGAAAAGTTTTCGGGCGCAGCGGTCAATAAAGAAGTTGATGCTGACAATCTTCAAAGACATAAAAGGAGCCATTGCCATTGGTTTGCTTGAAAAGGGGCACAAATTTAGATAATGCTTCCTACAGCCAATTCCTTTGGGAAAATTCACTTTATTTACTGAATGACCTTGTATATCGTTTATTCGAGAAAATTTCTATTAAATGCGTAAACATTTTAAGTTAAATATGAAGATGAAGAGCAGAAGTTTGGAAACGAATTTAAATAATCGTTTGAATAAGTGCAAATTGGAAGAAGGATCAAACGTTGATTTTTTTTAACATAAAAAAAAAAAATCAAAAGAAGCCGTTTTATTTCCATTTAACCTCAGAAAAAATATCAACACAAGGAAAGTATGAAGAAAAAAATGCAATTGGGAAAGAAAAAGGTAAAAGAATAAAAAAACGACTCAGATAAAAATCGCGATTAGAGAATTATCAAAAACATCTAATATATTTAAAAAAAGTGAAAAGAAGAAAAAAGTTTTTAATGTGAAACCATTTTGTAAGGTTGTAGAACTTAATGTTCTTTCTTACAACACTTCCTTTTCTCTAACCTCAATTTATACAACCCTTCATTATTTCTTTTGTCCCTATTTTCATCCTTTAATTTCAATTCTTTTTTCTTCCATTAACACCGTTTTTCTTTTCTATAGACTTTTGAAGAGAGAGAAAGAAAAGCTTTTAGAGATTTTTAAAAATCAACTCATTTTCTTTTTCTTTCTTCTCTATTTTCTGTTCACTTTCATTCTATTTTGCTTTTTCTTTGTGTTTTTCCCTTTTTTTAAAATCTATCGTTTATTCACTGTCTTCTACTCTTCTATCTTGCTTCTCCATCTTTTTTTTTCTTGTTTCTACATTTATTTCCCTTTCGCTTCTTCAATTCTTTACTTCATCTCTTTTCTCTGCCTCTCTACCTCTCCTTTATCTTCTCTCGCATCATTTTTCCCCTCATCTTTAATTTACTCTTTTAGTAAACCCTTAAACTAAAGTGCAACCTTTCTAGTTTTTGGTTTCGCTAAAAGCATTGCGTCTTGATTCTAACCGAACATCGCCGCCAGCTTTAGAAGATAAAAAGTGAACACAAAAAAAAAAAACTTCAAGCAAATATATATATATATATATATATATATATATATATATATATATATATATATATATATATATATATATATAAACAAAAAAAGAAAAAAAAGACACGAAAATCCAATACATGTATTGTGTTCGTCAGAAAAGTCTGCTTTTTTCAGTCCGTGTGTTTAAAGTGTTTCAATTTGAAAACTTAAAAAACAGAAAGCCCAGAAAACTACAACGTCGTAGCAAAACAAGGAGAAAACAAAGAATTAAAAAAAAAAAAGAAGAGTTTGGTAGAGTTTACAACAAACATGATGGTAAAACATTGAAGGTTTCGTTAAGAAAGTTGTAGGCTGCAATCGAGAAGCTTTAAGTTCCATCTCAAGTGCAAACACCACTTCAAGATTGGTTAATTCGAAGAGTTTATCTTAAACTTAGGAACAGGCTGTTTAATTTTAAATCTCTTTAAAATATGGGCTCAATGACAATAAAATTGCTCCATAAATGTTTATGAGTGTTTTTAACTAATTTTGTGATGCTCATTTCAAAATTGCTGTCCATTTTCTTATCAATATCGTATTATTTTTGTTTGGTTTCGGTTTCTTTGTAGGTTATTTAATGCCAAAGCTATTCTCCTAGAAGAACAGTAGTGATATTATGTAACCCATAGCTGGGAGGATAAGGTGGTTAAGGTGCCAGAAAGTGAACGTAATAGCGTCACTGGAGTACGAACTCGCTTACTACGATTCCGCAGTCCATCGTTTTAACCATTACACCACGAGGACCCCCCATATTATTTTTGTTTGACGGAAATATTAAATATCTGGTAAAATATGAGTTGAGATAAAATCATGTTCTGGAAATGCTCCTCGCATTGCTCCTTTTGGCTTACGTAATGAAATCAATGTCATTGTCTGAGTTACAGAATGAAAACAAGAGGATAATTTTTTATGCAAGATTTTCTATTTCTGCTTAGATTTGATGATTCATTCTTTGCTAGAATGCAGAATT
The DNA here is from genome assembly GCA_963585895.1 of Sepioteuthis lessoniana. Classification (NCBI taxonomy): domain Eukaryota; kingdom Metazoa; phylum Mollusca; class Cephalopoda; order Myopsida; family Loliginidae; genus Sepioteuthis; species Sepioteuthis lessoniana. Next base: position 36,480,776 of record OY757906.1, read on the forward strand.
TCATTTAAGAACTTTAAAGACATCTTATCAAGTTTTATCACCTTTTCTCTTATTTCAATGTTGTTGCCACCGATATTTCCAAGAGACTTATCTTATTTTTTTGATAAAGTTTCAAAGACTATAGAAATTTTCTTTGGTTATTAAATTGATTTTGTTGAATGAATCATGAACTGGTGTTATAATTTAACTACTTCTTTCTCGTATATCTTTTTTAAGTAAGAAAATTCTTTATTCAATTACCAAGATTTTCAGAAAACTCTCAGTTTGCATATATAAATTCATCTTTGAACTTTTCTTATACGATTTTACAAAAAATGACGAAACATCACGGATTTACAGAAAATGTCATATTTTCTGGCACATAATTAGCATTTTTGCCCAATATTCAGACGACGACCAAAGAAAAAATTGAATTGATCTTTTTTTTAAATTAGCACAGTGAAACTGAGATAAAAGAAATCCATTGTATTGTGGAGCAAGACTTTTATCTGCAAGCTTTTGTAATCACTCGTTATTTCTGGTTTTGTACATACGAAGTTAAGTGGAAATGATAAATTCATTTGTTTGTTTGGGTTTTATGGCATATCAACCTTTATAGTCTATCTAATGCCAAATCCATTTTCATACAAATAATCAGTTCTGTTTCAAAAAATCCAGTTTAGCATAAGTACACAGTTTAATTAACAAAAACATTTCTATTTCAAGCTATTCAGTTTAGTCAAACAGTTCTAATTTAAACAATTTAGTTTCTATAAGTAAAGTTTTTATTTACACACAGTTAAATGTCAAAACGGTTCTATTTCGATCAATTCAGTTAAGCATAGTAGAGTTTCAATGTCAAAAACAGTTCTAATTCAAACAATTCAGTTTAGCTTAGGTATGCGGTTTTGTTCTATTTGATCCATAGATAGGACCCTATCAGGTGCTACCACTCTCGGCCATAGTGGGCCTGGGGGCGATGGCAATAAATTTTACTCCGCATTACCCAAAGCTCCAGCATTATTAGAACCTCACCATCAGATTGTTAAGACTCATATCCAGCACAGTCGTTTGGATTCGCAAAGGTGCAGTTGATGCATTCTACAGCCCCAATGTAATAATAAACGAATGCTGTAAATTAACACAAAAGAGTATAAGACGAGACACAACTGGGTCGGGAAGGTGATCCACTTGGAATTGTGCAAGAAGTTTAAATTTGACCATACCAAAAAATGGTATATGCACAACCTAGAATCCGCACTGAAGAATGAAACGCCCAAACTTCTCTAAGGTTCTGAGATAACACGGATCATCTAATCACGACCAGAAGACCGAGAACTAGTGGACTTTGCCGTTCCGGCAGATCACAGGGTAAAACTGATGGAAAGCGAAAACAGAAATAAGTACCTAGACCTTGCTAGAGAACAAAAAGACTATGGAATATGAAAGTGACGGTGAGACCAATAATCCAATTACACTAAATCGTAAGAAATATCAAGAAATTTAGATAAATAAAATCATATTTCATTTTATATTTTTGTACTTTCCTTGTACTCTGATCTCGTATACTCATAATTTCTCAGAATATAATATTGCTTAATCATATTTACCAACCCTTCCGCTCAGGCAGGATATGACACAAGGTCGATTTTTTTAAGCGGAGTTTAACAGGTTTGAATTCAGAGTTGTCCTTCTCCTAGACTAGTTGCCTCACCAAGGCTGAAGAACCTAGTCTGTCCTACTATTTACCCATTGCTGGAGGGAGAATAATTAGATTCATACCTTTCCCAAGGTCCAGGATTTGAACTCGTGTCGCCGTCTCCATTTCCTACGACGATAACCATTACACCACAGGTACCTCCAAGTATTGCTAAATGATCTTTAAAATGTAAAAGTATAAGTTGCAACCTTTGAATTTTTCCGTGTGATACTGCGCGTGCGCGCACACACACACACACACACACACATATATATATTTGTGAGTGTGTGTATGAGTGTGTGTGAGTGTGTGATGAACAAATGTGATAAGCTGAATGAGAATATTTATTTTGTGTTATTCATTTTTTATTGTTCTAAACTAGTTTTGGCCTTAGGCTTTTGTTAGGAGTACATTTTTGTAGAAAAAGGTTTTCTTTTAATTGAAAAAAAAATATTTTAAAAAATGTCAATATGCTTTAAAAGAAGCGACAAGATATGTTCTGGTCAGGTTGCATATCTATTTTTTGAATGAAAATTATTTTCTTGTATCCAAGTGTCTTCAAATGGTTGTTATACATGCATTTTCAGAGCACCAGGCAAATGAACTCTTCACTTGCGTGGTATATGTTAAGTATTGGCTGGATGTGTTTTCCAAATTAGCCATGAGTCTTGGTTTATTATTCAATTGTTTATTTATCACCTCAAATCTGTCCATCGTATTTCAAAGCAACACCATTCAGTTTGATATGAAATCCATTTGGAGTCAGTGTCTGCAGATATTTATCTATTTATATGAGAGTGATAAATGCTTATAGTATAAATACTCTCTGGTTGTGCCCGTGGTGTAATGGTTATCGAAGTAGGAAATGAATACGGCGACACGAGTCCAATTCCTGGACGAGACTAATTGCATTTCACATAGCACTAATACCCTTGGGAAAGGTATGAATCCAATTATTCTCTCTTCAGCTATGGGTAAATAGTACGGCAGACTGGGTCCTTCAGCCTTGGTGAGGCAACTGGTCTAGGAGAAGGAAAACTCTGAATTGAAACCTGTTAAACCGCACTTAAAAACTGACCTTGTGTCATATCCTGCCCGAGCGGAGGGGTTGGTAAACATGATAGTATAAATACTCTCTGCCGTTTTTTTTTCTTTCTTAATATATAATTTTGAATTTTACCTGGTCTCATGTGTCGATCTGTCAAAAAATTGTGATTATTAATCAAGCAAGATCTATTTTCTTTATTTGTTTTTGTGAATTGACTGGAATTCACTTTGTCTTACACACAGGTCCTCGGTTGTTTATTATATTTACCAACCCCTCCGCTCGGGCAGGATATGGCACAAGGTCAATATTTTAAGCAGAGTTTAACAGGTTTGAATTCAGAGTTTTCCTTCTCCTAGACTAGATGCCTCACCAAAGCTGAAGAACCCAGTCTGCCCTACTATTTACCCATAGCTGGAGGGAGAATAATTAGATTCATACCTTTCCCAAGGGTATTAGTGCTATGTGAAATGCAATCAGTCTCATCCAGGATTTGAACTCGTGTCGCCGTGTCCATTTCCTACGACGATAACCATTACACCACGGGCACCTGTTTATGATACCTAAATATTTGTCGCTGCCTCCCACCAGACACGACTTGACACAAGGTCAAAAGCCCAAAGGCCGATTTAAGTGGGGATAAAGGGGAGGGGAGGTCGGGAACGAATCGAGACTCGAACCCTGCTTGTCAGTGCTGCTCATCGGCTCACTTAGTGCAATGTGGGCCTGATGAGGCAAGCAGTTTCACGAACCCAAATGTGGGTCCGAGCACGTATGCCAGTTAACGGCTTAAACTAGACGCTTGGTCTGGTGCCGTGCATGGGGGACAAAGGAGACAAAAATGCAGCTCGCCCACCCGAAGGTAGCCTAGTCGAAACTAGGTGCCTAATTAAAGGCCCCCAGTCTGCCATTGTTCCTTTTCCAGGGCCACGCTCCGGACCGAAGTCCAGAACAGGCCCCGGGGCAGAGCCGACTAATCACTGCTTAACTTCACTGATTTACTTGAAACAGATACTTTCAAGTGTCACTTCAGTATAAGTACATCTACTCTTGTTTCTTAAAACGTTTTATTTATTTTTTTTTTTTACGTTTCAACTACTTGTTTAATATTTCATTGTTAAGCGGGTGGCTGTTAAGCTTGCGTCGAAGTGAACGAAATTATCGAACTTAAAACTACGGTTCCGAGATTTGGCACTCACTTTCTTCTTAGGTCATTGAAGAAGGCATGAATCCACTCACCCCCAACCCAGTTATACGTAAAGATTACAGTATTTAGGAGGTGCCTGTGGTGTAATGGTTATCGTCGTAGGAAATGGACACGGTGACACGAATTCAAATCCTGGACGAGACTGATTGCATTTCACATAGCACTAATACCCTTGGGAAAGGTATGAATCCAATTAATCTCCCTCCAGCTATGGGTAAATAGTAGGATAGACTAGGTTCTTCAGCCTTGGTGAGGCAACTAGTCTAGAGGAAGGAAAACTCTGAATTCAAACCTGTTAAACCCCGCTTAAAAACTGACCTTGTGTCATATCCTGCCCGAGTGGATGGGTTGGTAAATAGGGTTATACGTAAAATAAGCCAGTGACTATTAACCTTGTAAAGAAATTCTTGATAGATTTTAACGGCATGTCAAGCATTTTAGGTTTATTTTATGTAAAGAGATTAACGACTCGCTTTTATGGAACATCGTCGATTTTTAACGCGTTCCTATAGAATAGGAATACTTTTTAAACAGATCTATTTGATTCAGACATGAGACACTAACAAGTCCTACAATTTAGGCTTGAAATACTATAAAATAGAAAAAAATGAATCTATCAAAAGTGAAAACTGAATGAAGGAAAAGTTGAAAGGGAAAATATATAATTTTGTACTAATTTCCATATTCCATTTATAACCATATGCGTATTTCATTTTGATAAAATAAATGGAGAGCAGTATATCAGCTCTATAGCAGATATGCATTATAAATGGTGAAAAGCAACGCTCCCTAATCTCATAAATAGTAGAAATCAACGCTCCCTAATCACATAAATGGGGGAAAAGCAACGTTCCTAATCTCATAAATAGTGGAAATCAAAGCTCCTAAATATCATAAATGGTAGAAAGCAACGCTCCCTAATCTCATAAATTGGGAAAATCCTCACTCTCTAATCTCATAAATGGTAGAAATCAACGCTCCCTAATCACATAAATGGAGAAAAGCAACGTTCCCTAATTTCATAAATGGTAGAAGTCAATGCCCCCTAATCTCATAAAAAGTGAAAAGCAAAGCTCCCTAATTTCATAAATGGTAGAAATCAACGCTCCCTAATCTCATAAATGGGGAAAAGCAATGTTCTCCAATCTCATAAATGGTAGAAATCAAAGCTACCTAATCTCATAAATGCTAGTAATCTACGCTACCTAATCTTATAAATAGTGGGAATCTACGATCCCTACTTTCATAAATGGTAGAAGTCAACGCTCCTTAATCTCATAAATGGTAGAAATCAACGCTCCCTAATCTTATAAATGGGGAAAAGCAACGTTCCCCGATCTCATAAATGGTAGAAATTAAAGCTCTCTAATCTCATAAATGGTGGAATCAATGCTCCCTAATCTCATAAATGGTGAAAATCAAAGCTCCCTAATCTCATAAGTGGTGGAAACCAACGCTCCTTAATCTAATGAATGGTAAAATCAACGCTCCCTACTCTCAAAAATACAAGAAATCAACGTTCCCTACTCTCATAAATAGTGGAAATCTACGCTCCCTAATCACAGAAATGCAGGAAATCAACGTTCCCTGATCTCATATATATTAGAAATCAACGCTCCCTAATCTCATTAATGGTGAAAACCAAAGATTCCTAATCTCGTAAATGGTGGAAATCAAGGCTCCCTAAACTCATAAATAGTAGAAATTAACGCTCCCTAATCTCATATTTCTGTCGCTGTGCATCTCTCCTAAGATATACCGTCCCTGATTGACTCAATTCCAGTATATCTCAATTTTCAACGTACTAAAACTTGCATCGAGTGGCTTTGCAGATAGCTTATGCAAGGACAAACTAACGACATTAACGCAGCCGTTTTTTCTGTGACTTTTTCAGTTTTTCTTCATTTAACTTTTTGAGAATTTCTAGTTTTATCTCATTCTTTTTTTTTCTTTTCTTTTCTTTTTTTTTTACTCTCTAACATTGGTGAGCAACCAATTGTAGAGACGTACCATTCTGAATTCAGAATAAAAAGCAGGTGTTCAAAGGTAATCCCACGTTGTCATCAACCTCATTTTGGCATTTAATGGGACAACGAGCTAAATAGGTACTTATTTTGACAAAAATAATCTTTAACGCGAAGAAGCGAGTCTTAGAGCTGGCTAAACTGATAGTCTTCCATACTAAGTTACACAGACCAACACTGATATTCAGGCTCAGATCCATGACCTTGCAAAACTTAGAGAAGCTACCAAGTTTTTTCACTATTGTTGTAAAGCGTTTTCTTAACATTTATTCATGTTATGCTCCCGATAAACCCATAAGAGTTTTATCATTTTAAAAATATCTTTGAAGCGATTCTTCTCATTTGTTTTTCTTCATCAATCTTTCTGTTCCATTCATGTCTATTCCCATTTATATACATATTTTCATATTTCACTTTTTTAATTAATTAGTTCGTTTTATTTCAATTTTCTTCGTTTCCGTTTGAATTCAATCTTCTCTTCCCTCGTTCTCTCTTTTTTTCAGCTTTCTGTCTTCTTTATTTTTATTTCTATCCTTATCTCTCTTTCATTTCCGTGTCATTGGTATGACACTAAACAGCATCTGATGCCGAGGCTCCAATCCTGGAGTTTGGGATATGTGGAGTATATAATATTATTTTATTACTCTCAGGTCGACTCTGACCCGGAGTGGTAATACCTGTCAACATTCCATCTATGGATCAAATGAAACTGTTCATTCATTTACTAAGAGTCATTCTTAGTTATTTGAAACCATTCAGCAGTGTTAGAAATCTTTGTATTGGATATGAATACTTGAAAATTGAATGCTAAATAACAATAATTGAAAATATTCAACTGCGCTTTTATTTGAGTTTTAACTGTTATTTTAACAAAAGATTAATATTTGATAGAATTATCAGGGTTAGACAGCAATACTTGAAACCATTTAACTGTGTGTTAACAGATGAGGTCTGGCACGTTTAAAAATAATGTTAACCACAAAATATTCATTTGCAAATCAATATATATATATATATATATATATATATATATATATATATATATATATAAACAAGAGTTGGCATTAAATAATACACAAGGGTTGATATGCTATAAAACACAAGCAACCAGTCAATTTGAACTTCTTTCATAATTAGTTCATTTTTTGTTGTTTATTTTCTAATATACTTATTTTCATTACGGAAACAAATCATTCTTTTTTTTTTCTTTTCTTCTTCTTCTCTTTTATCTCTTTACTTCTTTCAGTCTATGTTCCTTCTCCTTACTTAAATCATTTCTCATTACCTTTTTTTCGTTTTATTATTTTTTCTCCGTTATTCATTCTGTTTTTTCCTTTTTTTTCCCTTTCTCCTTCTCTCTTAATTCCTGTCATTCTCTGCTTCCATACAAGGTTCCATCGACTTCAAGTGGGTATAACCACCTCCGTACAAGCTCAGCGTTTTAGCCTAAGCATCGGAAGCAACCACTTGAACAGGTCGCTAACTGTCATTGCTGTCAGTACAAGACAAAATTGCACATATGTATGCCAAAGACTGAGAAGAAAACCAGTAGCATCGATAATCGAGAAGGTGTATCAAAGATGGCGGGGAAAAAAGGAGAAATGAAAGGACGAAGTAAAATTTATCAAGGAAGCTGAGGTTGTGTGCAAGAGTAAGAATTCCGGCCAATCTTAGCCAAACGATAAAAAGAAAAAAAAAACAACACATATCAAAATGTATTTGCCTGACAGTTTAAAAGACAACACTTTAATTCTTCTGGATTTCTATGCAACAAAATAAAGTTAGCAGTTGTAATAATAATAGATATCTACAACAGTTTCTTTTAAATATTGGTTTGCTTTGGTTTGGTTTTGTGGCATATCAAATATTGCAGGTTATTTAAGACCAAATCCTTGTTACACACACACACACACACACACATACACACACATTTATATAAATATATATATCTATGATTTGGAAATATATTTTATCGATAACATTTTTAAACGAGACTGTGCTAATTATTTTGGAACGCAGTTAAATGATCTCAAGCATTGCTATTTGATACGAATAATTCTATTTACTATTAATCATTTGTTTGCACACAGTTAAAAGGGTTTCAAGTATTGCTATGTAAGAATTACAATTTAATGTCAGTGATTTCTTTGCGCTCACTTAAATAGATACAAATGATATGAAAGAGATCAGTTTGTCGGTAATTTCACTTTTAACTGAGTTAGAATCAATTTGATTGTATCTCGCGCTGTCTGAAAAAAAAAAAAGAACTGGAGACTCTGATACAAACAATAAGAATATGCAACCAGGATATAAGAATGGAATACGGCATAGAAAAATGAGCCATGCTCATTATGAAAATTGGTAAAAAAACAAATAACGGATGGAATAGAACTACCAAATCAAGAAAGAATCAGAATGCTTGGAGAAAAAGAAAATTAAAAATATTTGGGAATACTGGAAGCGGACACCATCAAACAAGCGGAAATGAAAGAAAAAACTAAAAAAATATCTTAGATGAACGAGAAAACGTCCCGAAACGTAGCACTGCAGCAGAAATCTCACTAAAGCGATAAACACCTGGACATTCCCCATTGTAAGATACTCGTGACCTTTTTAAAATGGACAAGATGAGAACTTAAACAAATGGACTCGAGGACAAGAAAGTTACATACGAGATATGAAGATATAAGAAGTACCCGTGGTGCAATGGCTATCGTCACAGGAAATGGACACGGTGACACGAGTTCAAATCCTATATGAAGCTATTTGCTTTTCACATTGCTCTAATTCCCTAGGGAAAGGTATGAGCCCAATTAATTTTTCATCCAGTTATGGGTAAATAGTAGAGTAATTGGGTTCTTTAGCATTGGTTAGGCAACCAGTACGAGGAAAAGGAAAACTCCAAATTCAAACCTGTTTAACTCCGCTTTAAAACTGACCTTGTGTAACATTCTGACTGAGTGGAGGAGTTGGTAAATACATACATCCGATATGTAACATAGATTGTATGTGTCCAGAAAAGAAGGAAGTAGATGACGCGTCAGCATTGAAGATTTCGTGGGTGTACCATTTCGAAGACTCGAATATCATAATAAAAATGCAAAAAGAAAAGAAGACTAATAAGAGCGGCCAGTAACAACAGTCACTGATAAGGACAGACAGATCGATTATAATTAGGAAACAGAAATGGTAAGAAAAACATCTATATGGATATCTGAAGCGAGAAACTGGGGAAATCTCACACGACATGACGTGGCCATGACAACGAAATGCAAACTTAGAGAAAAAAAACTGAAGCTCTTCTAATAGCATAACAAAGCAATAGCATAAGGACCAGTTATATTAAAGCAAAAATCAATAATTCCCAACAGAATAGTAAATGTTGGGATTAATCTCAGAATAAGCGAATGTAATAAACTAGTCAAAAGGGAATATAAGTCTTGGTACGATTGGGTGGGAAAAGGGATCCACTGGGATTTGCGCAAGAAATTGAAATTTAACTATATTACCAAATGGTATATGCGCAAATTAGAATCAATTCTGAAGAATGATACACGTAGAATTCTCCTGCGTCTTGAGATGCAAATCGATCAAATGATCCCAGCCAGAAGATAAGATCTAGTGATTCTTTAAAAAAAATGAGAGAGAATTTGCCGTCTAATATATTTTGCCATTCCGGCCGAGAACAGAGAAAGTGAAAAAAGACAACTAAGAATGTCGTAGCCCATAAGAGTTACGGTGATACCAATTGTAAATAGGACAATTGGAACACTCCCAAAGGTATAGAAAGGAAACAAGAAGAACTGGAAATCAGTGGATGTATTGAGATAATCAAGACCATGATATTTTTAAGATTGACTAATATACTGAGAAGAGTCCTGCAGATCTGAAACTCCAGTGAAAGACCATCAGCTAACGCTGGTGTGAAAAACACGAAAGGTATAAAATGATAATGATATTAATCTCGTGGATTTTTCCGTTCTAGCGAACCTCAGAATAAAAATAAAAGAAAGCGAAAAATGAGCAAATACTTGGACCTTGCTAGAGAACTAAAAAATCTGTGACATGATGTTGACTGTGACACCATGTGTAGTCTGTGCTCTTCGAATGGTCCCAGGGGTTTCGAAAAAAGACTGGGTATACTGGACTCGAGAACATTTCGAAAATGAGACGAATAAGATTCTATGGGATTTTGATATATAAAGGATCCCTTAATCCTGGCCAGGATTATTGTTAAATAAAGTATAGTAAGTTTTGCTTTTCTACTGGGTCCTAGAGAACTGTGGATCTTTAAGTTGTCGGTGATTCCGATAGTAGTTAGAGCACTTGGAACAGTTCCAAAAAGCTTAGAAAATAGACTAGAAGAATTGAACATTAGAGGAAGGATCAAAACCATAGAGACCACAACATTTTAAGGTTCCACTCGTATACTCAGAAGAGTCTTGGAGACTTGAGGAGACTTGCTGTCAGATTCTTGCGAAAAACTGGCAAGGAGTGAGCATAATACATTGACATTAAAAATGAGAATATTGTGGAAAAATATTTTATAACTGAATTTAACTTTCTTATTTGCACGACAGGTATTTCTATTGGTTGTCTAAATCTGCCCTGGGAACCATACAACAGAAAATTGTTTGAATTTGGGAAAAGTCTATCAACAAATGGGTTTAAAATGTGTCTAAATGTTATAAGTGTCAATGCACATATTCCGGTGAATTTCTCATAAATCAAAGCAGCTCTGGTACTCACGTCTTGAAATTGTGTGGAGATGTTGAAACATTGCAAAATTCACTAAATTATATAATCGTAGTTGTTGAGGGGGACCCGAAGGCTCCTTTTTCAATTGCTACTACCCTGAGGTGTAGGGAAGGACGCTACTCCTTTCCCTAGATTGCTCCAGTTTACTTTTGATCCATACTTTATAATGATGAGTGTTAAGCAAGGAGACATCAAGTATAATTTTTTGAGTCTTTGGTATGATTCGATCTGGGATTGAACCGCGGTCTCCTGGATCTTTGGCGAACTCTTTAAATGCTTGGCCAGTGGACATGATTACTGGTCCAATTTGACAATAACGTGAGTACAGCCTTCACATTGATATTGATTCGGTTTCTTAATGATTCACTTTTAGTCGCAAAGAGAATAACGAAATAGAATTTTGAAAATAAAGACATAACAATTTCAGTGCTTTTACGTTCTAAAATAGATGAAAACAAAGTTTTCTAAAAGTTGTAAGTGTTTACAACCTCATATCCTAAATGTCTGAAGGTGACTGTTAAATATGCTTAGTTATAAATTTACAAAATCTCATGACTAAAATCAGAACTGGGAGTGTTCTCGTGGTGTAATGGTTAAAGCCATGGACTGCGGAATCGTAGTACGCGAGTTCGTACTACAGTCGCGCTATTACGTTCACTTTCGGGCAAATACCCTTGGGAAAGGTATGAACCCCCTTATCCTCCCAGCTATGGGTTAAATAGTACCACTACTGTTCTTCTAGGAGAATGGCTTTGGCATTAAATAACCTAAAAAGAGTTGATATGCCATTAAGCGAAGAAACCAAACCAGAACTGAAAAATCATATCAACATTATGAAGTGAAGTGAAGTTGGCGACCATAGTCGACGGCGACCAGAAAGCTCCCTTTTCAATAGCAACTACACCGAGGTGTAAGGGAAGGCGCTACTTCTTTCCCTGGATTGCTCCACTTTACCCTCGATCCCCACCTTATAATACAGAGTGTTAAGTAAGGACGTATCAAGTACCATTTTTAAAGTCTTTGATATGACGTGACCTGGGACTGAACCCAGGTCTACCAGATTATTGGCGAAGACTCTACCAACTTGACAATAAGTACGTATTGATTCATGAAATAATTATCCATTTAAAATGGAGATAAAATAGAAAAATCCTTATTTGCATTTAACTTCACCCATGAATTTCTTTTTAAAGTTTTGAAATGAAATGACAAGATGAAATGTTAATATATAAAATATATTGCAAATTAGTTTGATTTGGCGTGGTTTCTTTGTTTAATGGTAAGTCAACTTGAGTGAGTTATATGGCCCAGTCGGCTGGGGCTGTAGAATAAACCAACTGCATATTTACAGAGAGATGAGTCACCCCGACGAGTATCCTAGATATGACACTAAACAATTTAATGGTGGGACTCCAGTAATAGGAGAACTTTGGGGAATGTGGAGTATCCCTTCATTGCCATCGTTCCCAGTTGCACTCTGACCAGTATTAGTAGCACCTGATAGCGTCCTATATACTGGTCAAATAGAACTAAACTGTGTACTTATGCTAAACTGAATTGTTTAAAATAGAACTGTTTTGACATGTAAACTGCATACTTATGCTAAACGGAATTGTTTGAAATAGAACTGTTTTGACATGTAAACTGCATACTTATGCTAAACGGAATTGTTTGAAAAAAAACTGTTTTGACATGTAAACTGCATACTTATGCTAAACGGAATTGTTTGAAAAAAAACTGTTTTGACATGTAAACTGCATACTTATGCTAAACGGAATTGTTTGAAATAGAACTGTTTTGACATGTAAACTGCATACTTATGCTAAACGGAATTGTTTGAAATAGAACTGTTTTGATATTTAAATGTCAGTAATAAAAAATACTGTACTTATGCATGAATGAAATATTTGCAAAAGAACCGCATAAAAATGGATTTGGCCTTAAATAACAAACAATGGTTGATATTCAATAAAACCAAACCAAATAATATTTTTAAATTCATGGGTTATTTAATGCCAAATCCAGCCTTATAGAAGAAGAGTAGACCTATTGTTCAACCCATAGCTGGGGGATAATGTTGATCATGATAAATTTGTATCCCTTAACTGTATTTTATTGGGAACTCGAATTCTGGAGATCAGGAGAGTGTATAACACCCCTTCATGGTATATGGAGGTGCCTGTGGTGTAATGGTTATCGTCGTAGGAAATGGACACGGCGACACGAGTTCAAATCCTGGACGAGACTGATTGCATTTCACATAACACTAATACCCTTGGGAAAGGTATGAATCCAATTATTCTCCCTCCAGCTATGGGTAAATAGTAGGGCAGACAAGGTTCTTCAGTATTGGTGAGGCAACTAGTCTAGGAGAAGGAAAACTCTGAATTCAAACCTGTTAAACTCCACTTAAAAACATTGACCTTGTGTCATATCCTGTCCAAGCGGAGGGGTTGGTAAATATGATAACACCCCTTCATTGGGCCCAATAGATCTATTTGAAAATTAATATTGTGGTCAATTTACCCTCTGATTCTTGTACCTGAGCTCAGAAAAATAATCGAGCAGAAATTACATGCTAATCTTTCTTCAGGATATAGACATTTTTCTCTAAAACTATTCCGCCATTTTATTCAAAGAAAATCTGAGGATAATTTCTATACTAAAACTTTTAATATGCATATGTGATTGAAACTATCTTAGCCCAAAACAACATCAAATATCAAGCTTACGATGTATAGTAAAATGAAACTATGGCTGAAATATCGAGCTTACAGTGTCAATGGTTTAAGTTTACACGAAAATGGAAAACATCGAAAATTTGCAATTTGTTTCAAGTAAGCATTTACATAAAACCCTCACCACACACAGGATGTCACAAAGTCATTTTTTAAGCTGAGTAAAGGTTGTGTGAATTCATTATTTTCATTCTCCGAGGCTGATTCCCCAGCCAAATCAAAAGACCCCTGAGAGGTAAGACACCCCGACGAGTATCCTAGATATGACATTAAACAATCTAATGATGGGACTCCAGTCATACGAGAACTTGATACAGCCCAAGCCGACTGGGCCATATAACTCACTCAAGTTGACAAACCATTAACCAATAGCTGAAGCTGGGCAGAACAAATGGATTCATGCCTTTCCCAAAAGAATGAACGCGTAGTGAAATGCAAACATCCTCGTTGAGGAATTGAACCTGGGTTGTCGGTTCATATTCCATTACACTCAGTGCGTCTTCTATAAATCTGCTTCGAGTAAATCTTTTTCATTTAACTGCTTTAACTAAAACCGCAGTCGGTTATATTAATTAGAAATGAAATATTTAATCGATCCAAGTGGCACAGATTTGAAAGTGTTTATATGAAGTTATTATTTCTGTGTGGGGTAAAGATCAGACCTCTTAGTCTTCACTTTAATGTTATAACTATTGACTATGAGCAACGTTGCATTATTAGCCACCGTAGTTCAGCCCTGGAGATATCTTCTGTTTCACAAATGCCTCCAGTAAAACGCGGCATTTGTGAGAATTTTAACCGTAGATCATCATCATCATCATCATCATCATCATCAAGTCATGCTGATAACACGGAGTTCCCTGACTCTCTCTCTCTCTCTCTCTCTCTCTCTCTCTCCCTCACCATCCGTCCTGATCATCCATCGCTCCTGGCTGATACTCTCGACTGCAACGTGTGTGCAAGCTGAGCTCTATGCAAATGGTCCTTCAGTATTAGCGCGTCTGTGCGTAGGAGTCCATTAGAGAGAGTACGTCGTTTCTGAGTTCGTCCTTACATCGGATATGCTCAAATAATAAACGACTTCGTGTAATGAACGACCCCTGATTTTTAGTTACAAAAACGTGCTTTTATCATACATTGCGTATAAGGAATGACCCCAAAATTTTAGTCACAAAAAGTTCATTTTATTATGCATTTCCGGTATTTGGTTTACTTTGGTTGGGTTTTATATCATACCACCCATTGTAGGTTATTTAATGTCAAATCCATTTTTATACATACAAACAGTTCTATTTCAAATAATTCAGTAAAGCATAAATACAGTTTTTTGTTTGCTCACAGTTAAATGTCAAGAAAGTTAATTTTCAAACAATTCAGTTTAGCATAAGTACACAGTTTAGTTCTATTTGACCCATAGATAAGACCCAGTCAGGTACTACCACTCCGGGCCAAAGTGAACCTGAGAGCGATTTACAATGAATTTTACTCTGCATTACCCAAAGCTCAAGCATTACAGGAACCTCACTATAAGATTGTTTAGTGTCCTATCCAAGACTTTTGTTGGTGGAGGGGTTACTCCTCTTCAGAGAAGCAGTCGTTCTATTCTACGGCCCCATCCGATTGGACAAAATCCGTGTAAGGACGACCCCATATTTTTAGTTACAAAAAGGTGTTTTTTTCATATATTGCGTATAATGAATGACCCTGAGTTTTTTGGTATGATAGCTATCAAAAATATTTCAACCTCAAACATCATAAAGATCAAACACACAAACACTTACACTTTCAAAACTACTGTGATACAACCAAAATCAATGCTATACCGTATATAAATGATGTAGTCTAGACCTTAATGTAACCTACCATGATCACTTGTATATTCTAGATATACTCAAACCCCGCGACTGTTACACAATAGCATAGATATCATAATAATAAATTATAAGCAAAATCCTTGTTATCTTAATAGCTTTTGTTTAGATATATAAAAACTTAGAATCGAAGTGATTGGTTTGGTTTTGTTTGGTTTTGTTGCATATCAACCATTAATGCCAAATCGGGTTTACACATATATATCAGATATAAACGATTTGTAAACTTAAGTCAACAAAGTTAAATAGTTCCAAGTATTACTATGTATCACAAACAAGACAACTAAACATCAGTCATTAGTTTACAGACACATAAATGTAAAAATAGTTCTATTTAAAGCAATTCAATTTAACATAATTTGTTTGTTTGCACTCAGTTTAAATGTTGAGTAGTTCTATTTGGCACACAGATACCACCACTCTGGGCCAGAGTGGATCTGGGAGCGATGGCAATGCAAGTGTACTCCTCATTCCCCAAAGCTCCAGCATTACGGAAGACTCACCATCAGATTGTTTAGGATCGTATGCAGAGGATCTTACTCGTCTGCAGAGATGCAGTCGGTGGGTTCTACAGCTCCAGCTGATGGCGCTTGAATGGAAGTTCCGGTTTAGAAAAGAATGCTCTTCGAAGTTTCAAAAACATATCTAGCAAAATGAACGGAGTCTTGTTTTTATGCGAAAAATTTGTTTTAAAATGTCGTTCATTACACAAGTACGTATATATATATATATATATATATGGGTGGTTGTGTGTGTGTGTGTGTGAATATATATTCCTGCACCTCCGTCTTCCGATGTTAGTAACCCCATGCTGTGAACATGAATATGAATCTTTCAGCTGTATCATCCATGTCCTCGTGGTGTACTGGTTAAAGCGATGGACTGCGGAATCGTAGTACGCGAGTTCGTACTCCAGTCGCGTTATTACGTTCACTTTCGGGCAAATACCCTTGGGAAAGGTATGAACCCCCTTATCTCCCTCCAGCTATGGGTAAATAGTAGGGCAGACTAGGTTCTTCAGCCTTGGTTAGGCAACTAGTCTAGGAGAAGGAAAACTCTGAAGTAAAACCTGTTAAACTCCGCTTAAAATTTGACCTTGTGTCATATCCTGCCCGAGCGGAGGGGTTGGTAAATAGGATCATCCATCGAGAACAGTATTAGTCAAAGAATATATTTATAAAAAGAAGGAATGAAGAAGAAAAAACAAGAAAAACACATACGTCTATTGGATGCGATAAAGTGAGAAGCAATGTAGTTCATCTTTTCAGTCCTTCATCACGCAGCGGGTATTTAAGAAACTGCTGGGTTAACATTGTGACACCCGTGTGGAAACTCGGTTCGTCGTAGAGATCAAGTAGCAAGGGTTAGAAAGAATGAATTGCTTTCTTAAGGAAGGAAGGAAGGAAGGAACTATTACGAACTTTGGAAATTCGGTTAAAAGAGTAAGAAATCAATGACTGAAATATATTTAAAGCAAAGTATGACATTTAAAGAAAAAAAAACAACGCAGAAAAGTGAATGTTGAAAAGAAAATAAAGAAAGGGGTATAAAAAAGGAAAGTTGGTTTGGTTTCGTTATTTAAAGGCATATCGATGGTTAATTTGCTTCCATAGATATACTTGTAGAAGGATAGCAACTGGAAAAATAAGGGAATTCCTGCGTTTCCCAAAGTGTATTAGTCAAAAAGTAGACATAATTGTGCGAGTGGAGTTTGAACTCGTTTACCACGATGTCAGTGTCTAGCACATTAACCACTACCCTGTGTGAGACACCAAACAGAAAAAAGAAAAGGACAGAGTAAACAAAAGTGTAAAACTGGCAAATGCTTAAAAAAAAGGAGGAAAAAGAAAGAGACATTTAGAATCAATACGTATTACTAAGAAATGATAGAATGAAATAAGAATGAAAAAAAGTGTAAAAAGAAAAAAATGAAGGAAAAAGAAGAAAAGTAAAGTAAAGAAGAAAAACATTGAAAACCCAAAGAGGGTGGTGAATGAAAAAATGTAAAAAAAACAAGAAAGATATGGCGGGTTAGAAAGAAAGAAACTCTTTAGAACAGAAGGGAGGGAGGAAAATGAAATAAAATGAAATTTAAAGAAAAGTTGTATTAAGTTAAATTGACTATAAGAAAGTAAAAAAAAGTTGCAAAAAAAAAAAAAATATTCAAAAGGGAAAGAATGAATTCATAAAGGGATATATAGGAGGAATTAAAGAGTGAAAAAAGAAAAACAGATTGAAGGAAAAAGAAAGAACGAAAGAAGGAAAGAAAAAAATGCTATAAAGTCGATTGATAAAAGGTATACATGGAGAAGGAATAGAAGGGATATAAAAACCTGATGCAATTAATGAATATTAGAAACACAGGGTTGGTAAAATATGAATTTATATAAATTCACTTACACACACACACACACACACACACACACATATATATATATATATATATATATATATATATATATATATATATATATATAATGACCCAGTTGGCTGTGGCTGTAGAATACACCCGCTGCTTCTCTATAAAGGGGTATGACTTCCCGAACGAGTGTCTTGGATATGGCACTAAATAATCGGATGGTGAGATTCCAGTAATGTTGGAGCTTTGAGAATCTGGAATACTCTTTCATTGCCATTGTTACCAGGTCCACTTTGACCCGGAGTGGTAGCACCTGATAGAGTCCTATCTATGGGATAAATTGAACTAAACTGTGTACTTATGCTAAACTGAATTGCATGAAATAGAACTGTTTTTGTATGCTAAACTGAACTGTTTGAAATAGAACTGTCTTCACATTGAACCTGTGTGTAAACAAAAAAACTATACTTATACTAAACTGAATTCTTTGAAATAGAACTGTTTATATGCATAAAAATGGATTTGGCATTAATGACCTACAATGATTGATGATGTTAAAATGAATTGCCTGGAATAGAACTGTTTAAACATTTTAACTGTGTTTAAATAAATGACTGATGTTTAAGTAAACTGCTAATGATACATAACAATACTTGAAACCATTTAACTTTGTTGACATTCTAAACTGAATTGATTGAAATAGAACTGAACAAACCAAACCAGTATATATATATATATATATATATATATATATATATATATATATGGAAGATTTTAAGAATGACTGAGCCTAACTGAAGAAAAAAAGGAAAAGAAGAAAGAAAGAAAAACGGTAGAAATAATGGAAATAAACATTATTGAAGAAAGGAAGAAAAAAAACTGATGCAATTGGCAAATATTAGGATAGAGTGTGAGAATTAGGGAAAAGTTGAATCTCAAAAGCAACAAGAGGGTGGTAACATAGGAATGTACACACATTCATTCATATCTACATACACATTCATATATATATATATATATATATATATGTGTGTGTGTGTGTGTGTGTGTGTGTGTGTGTGTGTGTCGAACTCGTTTATTTGTATATAAAATCGACCTCTCTTTCTCTTCTTTTCTCGAATATATAAATGCTTTCCAAGTGTCTCACCTCCGAGCTGTTCAGGGAGAGAGATACTTGACCCCCGAGGCACGTCAACTGAATGGGCGTTTATGGATGACATGCTGATGATTGCCTTCGGGTTTATTACTCAGAATATTAACCCCATATGCCTTATCTGAATCTGAAAGAAATGAAGCGGTGGGGGGACAGAAGGTCAGGTTTAGGAGTTGGGAGTAAAATCATAAGATGCAAAGAAAAATGAAGGTACGAAAGAGGGAAGCAAACGGGATGGAAGGACGTGAGAAGATGGCCGCCAATACAATGAATATGATCATCCAGTGATTGGACAGAGGAAGATGAAGTTGTTTTGCGTTTAAGTTGCGGCATCCTAACACTGTCATATCTGATGTACTAATAGTGAAAGATAGAGAGAGAGAGAGAGAGAGAGAGAGAGAGAGAGAGAGAGAGAGAGAGAGAGTAGATGAAGAGGAAGATAGTGAGAGAGGAAAAATAAGACAGAGAAACAGAGAAAGCAGTTGGGAAATATTCAGAGGAGGGAAATATATAATTGAAGAGGGGCAAAAATGAAAAGAGTAGTATCGAGCTATGATTGTCTGTTCATATCTAAGATGGATCACATTCAACAGATTGAGAATTTTTTTTTTAGTTATTTTGCCTATAATCCAATCTGTTTTCCAATCCAGTCTGCATTTCTTTGACCCTCAAAACTAGAAAGAAAGAAAAAAAAAAAGAAATGAAGTACGAACAATAAAGTTTGTTGCATTTTCTTTTTATGTAAATGTTTGTTTTCATTGTTGTCTTTTAGAAAACGTCAAAAACAAGGATTTTCTTTCGACATTTTACCATTATTTTTCTCATTTACTTAAAAGGGTTGGTGGTTGAAACAAATATTTCCAAGATAATTCAGCTTTTCTCTTTCAGTTCACCGATGTACTCAGCGTTACGGATATTGTCACAGGAAATAAAATTGTCGACTCGAGTTCAAATCCTAGAAGAGGTTGTTGGAGTTTCGTTTCGCGCTTATGCCCTGAAAGATATGAATCCAACAAAGACTATTCAAATAAGACGGGCAATACATCCTGGGGACTCCAGTTAAAGTGAAGATGAAACCATAAGCCACGTTCTCCTATGGAGTTCTACACAGGGGCACACCAAAGTAGGTGGAGCAGCAAAAAAAGTACAATCATCTACTGTGTGTGGATACTGGACGCTATCTAGAGGACTTACCAAAAGGTATAGACGATAGGAATGGGTGTCAAAAGAGAGAAAGAGAGTGAGAGAAGAGAGAGGGTCAAATGAATCTGTCTTGTCGTCATGACTTATTATATATATATATATATATATATATATATATATAATAGGCAAGCTGGGCTCTTTAACCTTGTTAGGGCAACCGATATCAGGGAAGAAAACTTTGAATTCAAAATCCATCTCGTGTCTAATCTGACCTGCAAATGGGTTGGGTAAATACTTACAGGATGATTTCTTGAAGGACACAAATCTAAAGATGAAATCCTAGAAGTGACGCCATTTTTTACCAGGAGACAACAGTATTTATCAATTTAAATAGTAAGTTGGCCGACAGTGGTCGAAGGTGAGCTGAAATTTCCCGTTTCAATAGCTACTACACCGAGGCATAAGGAAAGGCGCTACTCCTTTCCCTGGATTGCTCCCCTTACCCTCTGTCCGTACCTTATAATGCTGATTGTTAAGCAAGGAGGTATCAAGTTCCATTTTTGAGTCTTTGGTATGACTCGACCGGGGATTGAACGCTGGTCTCCTGGATCACTGGCGAATACTCTATCCACTGTACAATATTGAACAGTATTTTACTCTAATGCTCTAAAGAAAAACATTAATCTGGAAAAAGCAGTTTTAAATAGCCAAACCCTGACAGAAATAAAATTTCCTAGATTGGTATTAAATAACGAGTCATTGTTTTCTGTCCATATAAACAACTCTGATCTAATTAAAGACATATGACACGGAGAAGATGAATAATATTCTCACTTCCACTCAGCAATGCAGACTGTCTTCTTTATCCTGGATTAGGCAACTAGTCTAAGAGAAAGAAAACTCTGAATTCAAAGCAGCTGCCCTCCGTTTAAAAAAAAGGCCAAGCGTCACATCCTCTCAGTGGTTGTTTGGTTGGTTGGGTTTATGGCATATCAACCTTTGTAGGTTATGTATGCTAAATCCATTTTTATGCAAATAGTGAGCTCTATTTCAAACGATTCAGTTTAGCATGGATACACAGTTAAATTGTAAAAACAGTTCTAATTCAGCTAATTCAGTTTAGTATCAGTACAGATTCTGTTTACACACAGTTAAATGTCAAAACAGGTCTATATTAAACAATTCAATTTAGTGTGAGTACAGTGATAATGTCAAAAACAGTTCCATTTTAAACAGTTCCATTTTAAACAGTTCAGATTAGCATAAGCACGCAGTTTAAATGTATGTACAGTTTAATTGTCAAAAACATTTCTATTTCAAACTATTCAGTTTAGTCAAGCAGTTCTAATTCAAACAATTCCATTTTGCATAAGTGTGCAGTTAGTTCTAGTTAACCCATAGATAGGGCCCAATCAGGTGCTACCATTCCGGGCCAGAGTGGACCTAGGAGCAATGGCAATGAAGGGGTGATCTGTATTCCACAAAGCATCACTGGAATCTCATCATCAGATTGTTTAGTGTCATATCCAGAACACTCATTGGGTGGGGGGTCTTACCCCTCTGCAATGAAGTAGTTGGTGTATTCTACTGCTACAGCCGACTGGGCAACCCTATCAATGGTTGGTCAAATACATGTATGTTGAGAATATTGTTTATTAGGCTGATTTTATTTACAAAATACTGAAAATAAAGTAGTTTAGAATTTCTTGACCATGACAAATCAATGCATTGTCTACATACATAACTTAACCATTAGAAATAAATGTTTAGTCTATATACATAATTTGAGTATGACAATAAATATATTGTCTATATATATAGCTTGATCATTATGTAATATAATGGCCGAGGGATTTCGTTTTATGGATTTGGGTTTAGTTAGGCTGAGAACCTTTCGGCTCAGTGCATGGGTTACTTAGGTGCAACATTAACGCAGATGTTCATGTGTCCCTGACAGTTGTCACAATAGCCCAGAAACGGGGCTACAGAGTGCGGGTGACGTCACGCATCGGAAGCGCGCGGAGGATTTAGGGGATTTTGAAAAAGTCAGTTGAATTGAGTCCTGCCTCGGGAGAAGACGGTTGACTTTCGCTTGCTCGCGGAGGCCTTGCGACGGGTGCGCACGTGTTGGGGTGGAGAGATGGAAAAGCCAGAATAGAAAGAATGTGTATCTCTCTCCTTATGTCGAAGAACCTTTAAACTCAAAGGTAATAAAATGTTTCATACCTGAACTAAGAAGTCGTAAGTTGTTTTCGTGTTTCGAGATTCTTATGTTCTATGTATATATATATTTATATATATGAAAGATTCTATGTACGTTTCGCATATCCAGATAACTGGGTATGGTACAATTACAAATAAATGTATAGTCTACATACATAATTTGAGTATGACAATAAATATATTGTCTTTATACAGAACTTGACCATGACAGATGTAAATATATTGTCTATATAAATAGCTTGGGCTTCACAAAAATAAATATATTGTCTATTCTGCGTAGTTTGTCTGTCTGTCATTTGCCGATTAGTTTAGAGATATCCAATACACACGAACACATGTTCACGCTGGAACGCAAACACCATATCTACGAAATAAGCATGGCAATATTTACCAGCATCACTACAGCAGAAGTAAAGAGTTTATACAATATGCTCGGTCAACAATTTCCATTTGTTTTATGTAATTTTATTGTGTCGATCCTCACCGGTAGGTGTTGTCTTTTTCCTACTTACACTCATAAACTTAAAATTTAAACGGAGGTGTAATGGTTAAAGCGCTGGACTGCAGAATCGTAGTACGTGAGTTCGAACTCCAGTCGCACTATTACGTTCACTTTCAGACAAATACCCTCGGGACGGACAGGTATAAACCCCCTTGTACTTCCATCCAAGGATGCATTTGGCATTAAATTACCCGGAAAGGTTGATATGCCATTAAATAAAAAGCAAATAAAAATTTAAACGGATTTAATCATATAGAGTAAAAAAAAGAAACATATTTGAACTAATTTAAACCTTTGTCGGCATATTATATTTTCAAGTGTTCTCATCTTTGAAGAATGAGTTACCATGTTGCTAACACACACACACTGTATATATATATATATATAAAGCGACTTGAAAGTGCCACGTATTTCCAATAGTTTGGTAACCTGAGTCACAATTCGGCAGCTTTGAATATATTATCGAGGTCACGAAGGTGACAAACCACATTGGACTGTGAGATGACTAGCTCGCCTGATACTCTTTGTGTGCTACTCACCGGATTTACCACTATGGCTTGGTACACGACCTTGGAAACCACTACCTGGCCCTGCCTGATGGTCGAGGTTCTTCTAAACTGAAGGAAATATCTTGAATCACCTGGTTACTACTCTTTGATCAACTACGGTTTTACCTTTTGCTCAACAAATGTTTCAGGTAGCTTCAGCAGCGATATGATCCAGTTCAAACTCGTTAAGTGTAAGTTCACGAATTAAACAACGTTTCATGGTAATCTGTAATATACAATTCACAAACTAGCAAGTAACCAAAATATTACAAGGCATTTGAACCATCCTTATATATATATATATATATATATATATATATATACAAGTTGGTGACAGTAGTCGAGGGTGACCCGAAGGCTCCCTTTTCAATAGCTACAACAACGAGGAATAGTGGCTTTCCATAGACTGCTCTATTTTACCCTTGATATGTACTTTTTTTGTGTGGTAGCATTGGGAGTTTTAGGCTTTTAGTTTTTCTTCTAAACTACTGTTGGGGCTTAAAGAATTTTAAACTTTTAGAAAAGATTCAAAAACTTTTTGCCGTGTTCGCTGACATTTGGACTGAGTCATATATACAATTTGGGTTTATAGTAAGCGTGTCTTTACATTTAAAATGCACAGTTTAAGCAATATTTTACAAACAAAAATACAGCATAACATTTTGTAAAATTTTCAGCATTTTAAACTAATAGGACTTAAAGACATACTGACCAATATTGAAACATTATTCTCAGCTGGCAGGTGCGAGTTCAAATCCTTCCTCTTCCTTTTAGCGATTATTTACTAATGAATTTTAAGTATGCTTGGAGACGGTCTACGGTTTGAGGCGGTGGGGGGAATGCTAGTTATTTCGTAATTTTTTTTTTTTTTGTGGTGGCTTTGGCAGCTTTAGGCTTTTACTTTTTCTACTAAACTACCGTTGGGGCTTTAAGAATTTTAAACTTTTATTTTATCGAATTTTAAACAGAATTGTAGCTATTAAAAAGGGAGCTATCGGGTTGCCCTCGACTACGGTCGCCAACTTTACTTCATTATCAAATTTTACAGCATTGAAACTCTTTAATATATATATATATATATATATATATATATATTGCAGTTAAGAAAACATGTACATCCCTTATATATATTTATGAAATTTTATTTTGGTTACAAAAGTATTGCAATATTTTTCTGTGACAGACATTCAATATTTTAGAATTTGTTTAATAAATGAAATTTAATTATAATAGTTTTTAGAATAAAAAGTTCCACAATAAATTGAATCCTAGTATCTTTGATGTACATGGGAACAACTGAAAATTTCTCAGCCAAACCAAGACGGTTATGAGCTCCAGCCACAAAACATTCATGTTTTTCCAAATTTTCACATTGTGCTAATACTCTTGGGAAAGGCATGAATCCAACTATACTCTTTTCTAGCTATAGGTAAATTGTAGTATGGTGAACAGTCTAGAAGAACAATTATAAATTAAACCCAATTGTATACCGGGAGAGAGATAGGCTCCGCATAGCTATTCGTGGCCAATACAGATAAGAGGAGTAGCGACTCAATGACTGTTCTCTCCTCCTAAATTATTGGTAAATAGCTGGTCAGACTATGTCGTTTATATGATTAACCATCCCTTCCATAGAAGCAGAATCTAACACAAGGTCAATTTTTAAGCAAAGTTTTCCTTCTCCAAGAGTGGTTGCAATACCAAGTTTTAAGACCCCAGTCTGCTATAGAGTTTATCAATAGGTGGAGGGAGAAAAGTTGGGTTCATACCCTTTCCAAAGGGTATTAGCACTATATAAAATACAAACAGCCACGTCCAGGGTTGGAACTCGGGTCCCCGTATCCATTTTCTGCGACAACAACCTTTACATCACAAGTCTGTTCTTTAGCCTTTGTTAAGCAAGCAGACAAAGAGAAGGAAAGCTCTTAATTCAAAGTAGCATTGCTTTGCTTAAATAGTGAACTTTGTCGTATCCTAACCTTGGCGCAATGGTTAGATGAATACATACTCTATAATGAGAATTGCCCAGTCGGCTGGGGCCGTAGAATACACCGACAGCACCTCTGCAGAGGAGTAAGACTCCCCCAACGAGTGACCTGGTATAACACTAAACAATCCGATGGTGAGGTTCCAGTAATGCTGGAGCTTTGGGGAATGCGAAGTACCCCTTCATTGGCATAACTCCCAGGTCTACCCTGGCCCGGTGTGGTAGCACCTGATAGCGTCCTATCTATGGGTCAAATAGAACTAAATTGAATTACTTGAAATAAAACTGTTTTGACATTTAACTGTGTGTGAACAAAAACTATACTGATAGTAAACTGAATTGTTTGAATTAGAACAGTGTGACTAAACTGAATAGCTTGAAAAAGAACTGCTTTTGACGGGTAATCTGTGTACTCATGCTAAACTGAATTGTTTGAAATAGAACTGATGATTTGTATAAAATTGGATTTAGTATTAAATAACCTACAAAGGTTGATATGCTATAAAACCCAAACAACCAACTACAGACAGAGTACTTATCTCATTTTTAAAATGCTCATGTATAATAAATACCGGAAGATTGTCTTACATAAAAATAGTTCCCACAATTGAGCAAGACAAACGCCTAATTAACATTCAATATGTTCCCAAAACGTTCAAAGGAATTAATTGTCTGAGGTCACTGATTCATTCAAGCGAATGCAAATGTTATGGCCGATGGCATAAAAGTATGATTTTTATGGGTTTGTTATACAGTACTGCTCGTAAGTATTTGAACAATCAGACAATTTGTATGATGCAGATGTGTGCAAAGGATCAGTTGCTCCTCCATAAATATGCGTGATGTGATCAAAAAGTACTGAGATTGAAATTTTCGATTTTTACAATCTTAAAATTTTGGTTGGGTTTTATGGCATAACAACCACTTCAATGCCAAATCCTATTTTATACATATATATTAAATATATGTGTTCCAAGAACATTTTGTTGACAACATGATTTCACTTATTTCTAATACGAATACACAGTTAAATGTAAAAACAGTTCTATTTCAAACAATTCACTTTAGCTTGTCAAAAAGGTTAAATGATTCCAAGTATTCCTATGTATCCCAAACAATACAATTAAACATCAGTTATTTGTTTACATTGTTAAATGACCAAACCGTTCTATTTAAACAATTTAGTTTAGCATAAGTACAGTTTTTGTTTACACTCCACTAAATGTGAAAACAGTTCTCTCCAAAACAACTCAGTTTAGCATTATTAAAGTTTAAATGTGAAGAGTTCTATTTGTCACGTAAATAGGACCCTATCATGTGCTACCGCACTTGGCCTGAGTTAGACTGGGAACGATGGCAGTTAAGGGGTTCTCTGTGTTCCCCTAAACTCCAGCATCATATGAGTCTCAACATCAGATTGTTCCGTGTCATATCCAGGAAACTCATTGGGGGAATCTTACCCCTCTGCAGCGAAGCAGTCGGTGTATTCTACAACCCCAGCTGACTGGACTACTTAATATTTAGAACTTAAATGAAGATCTGTGCCATTAATAAAGTGATTAAAATTTCGTTAGATTGCACAACGCTATCTTCGTTGGACGTTGATCTTTGCTACCATTTTCTGTAGTTGTCTCCCTTCTTTCTCTTTCTGAAAAATCTTTGAATCTTTGAGAAAACTCTGCTCAGTGAGAACAAATAACAGGCTACGTTTCTTCCTTACTTCTGTACAATATAACCGGACTTATCCCATGGCCCGGGAGACCGGGGTTCAATTCCTGGTCGAGTCATACCAAAGACTCAAAAAATGGTACTTGATGCCTCCTTGCTCAACACTCAGCATTATTAGGTATGGATCACGGGTAAAGTAGTGCGATCCAGTGAAGTGGTTCCAAGTATTGCTAAATATCACAAACAATTCAATTAGACAGTCTTTTGTTTATACACAGTTAAATGGTCGAACAGTTCTATTTTTAACAATTCAATTAGATATAATTTATTTGTTTACCCACATTTAAATGTTGAAACACTTCTCTTCGTCTCATAGATAGGACCATATTAGCTGCTACCATTCCCAGTCAGAGTGGAACGGGGAATAATGGCAAAGAAAGTGTAATCCAGATTCTCCACATCTCCATTAGATGCTTTAATGCCATATCATGACACTTGTTGGATGAGGGGTGGTCTTGACCATGCCGTCAGTGTATTCTACAGCCCCAGCTGACTCGACTGGCATCTTCGAAAAGTAAACAGAGTTCCCAGCTTGCCATTATTCGGACAACAAAACAAGCATAACAACAATTCTTAGTATCTTCCATTATTTAAGATGTCATACTTTCTGTACCAGCCATTGGCCTAATGAGTAGAGTGTTCGCAAATGGTTCGGAAGACCGAGGGTTCAGTCCCATGTCGAGTTATACCAAAGACTCAAAAAATGCTACTTGAAGCCTCCTTGCTTAACATTCAGCCTTAAAAGGTATGGATCAAGGGTCCTTTACACCTCGGTATCGTAGCTATTGAAAAGGAAGCTTCCGGGTCGCCCTCGACTAAGATCGCCATCATTACTTTTTCTTGAAAGAGTCACATATATCTAGAACTGGTAAGTACGTAGGGCGATGTACGTGCACAACTTTGCGATTTAATAAAAATGCTGTGTAAAAAAGATCAAATCTTTTAAATATTGGTAAGATTTCTCTAGACGATAGTCTATATTCCTTGCTATTAGTTTGGTATCCCTCTATAACAAAGAGTGGCACAAGGTATTTTAAAGTGGGCACAGAGCCATAGCCCAGAGGCTCAAAAAATGCCTTAGACCTCGTGGGAATTTCCCTAAAAAGAGGTGCCTCAGGCACCAGTCGATAAACCTAGCCCTGCCATAAGTAGGTGAAAGGGAAGGGGGACCCCCATCCTGAGGCCCAAGGAGATTCTGTCAGACATTTGACACGAATTCTCTGCTTCCCCGGTACCCATGTCAGGCGGCCTTGATCGACTGCTGCAGAAGCCAAGACACACCTGATTCGTGTACTAGGGAATACAGCCGACCAAAGTGTGTCACGGCCCAGTTGGCCAGAACCCAATACAGATTCTATGGCAATCTATATTTCTTGATTTAGCCCCTTTCTTGTATATGTTGCTCAAATGAGCACACAACATCATTGAAATTCAAAGTCTAAGAATTTTATAAATTTTAACCATTAGCCATAATGCTTTTCGATCGCACCTTTCCATATATATATATATATATATATATATATGAAGAAAATCGGAAAACAGATTAATCCAAAAGTGAAGAATTTATTATGAGCGAAAGTCAACGTCAAAACGTTCCGGTTCTAATAAATCTTCATCAGGACTTTAAGGTGGTGAAAAATATTTTTTCCATTTTCTTCATACTGTCGGATTTATTTCCATTATTTACTTCCGTATATATATATATATATATATATATATAGGGTGACTGAAAAGTAACACTATTTTTTATTTCTTATTATTTATTTATAAACTATTATTTTTACCATAAACATAATTTTAAGCATTTTAAAATAGGGGTCTATTTTTCACTCACCCTGTATATATATACAGGATGTATTAGAAAAAAAAAGTGATGGCATTTTATCATCTAAAAACTTGACCAACTCTTATTTGAATGTTCTCAAATTTTAACAGCATGTCTTTAAAAAACACAAAATTTATCATTAATGGTTTGTCTTTTTATTTTATTTTCGTCTAGTGAAATGGCATTCACCGGAGAAGAAAAGGCGTCTAAGCATGATACATAGAATTTTTAAATTGTCTCTATACATACTGTTAAAATTTAAGATCATCTGAACAAAAATTGGTCTATTATATAATGAAATGATATAATTTTTTCTGAAACACCTTGTACATCACAAATGATATCCATTTTTAAAACACCCTATATATATGTGTGTGTGTGTGTGTGTGTGTCAATTAAAAGAAAACACGTTTATTATCCTAATGTGACCGATTGTTGGTATTTTTTGGGAAAAAATTATTTGCTCTGTGGTTTTTTTTACATTGAGCTCTTTACCAGGAATATTTGAATTTAATATTCTATTTTTGAATATTTTTTATTTGTCCTGACTGGAATTATTCCCTATTCCGGATTTACTGGATTGAATAATATTTCATATATATATATATATATATAGAGAGAGAGAGGTGGGGAGGCAGAGAGAAGCAGAGATATAAATAGGACAGAGGAGTTACTGTATGGACATACATATATATGTAACTTTGATTGTATGACGTCGTATTTCCTCTCCTCTTTTTACTTTTGCCAACGAATTCCGAGTTGAAAGTTCTTTTCCATCAATCTTTTCATTTATACATTTAATTAACCCTTAATCCCCTCGTTGCACAAAATCCTTTCTATGATAAATGATCGTCTCGCTAAAGGGGGATGGTTCGGCTGTTCGACATTTGAATGGGGTGGGGAACGGCAATAAAAAAAACCTGAATACTCAAACACACACCCACTTGGACGCTCTTTTTATATCCTGTGATCAAAGAAGCAGAGACGATAGAGATAGATAGATTGAAAGATATATATATATATATATATATATAGAAAGAGAGAGAGAGAGAGAGAGAAAGTGTGTGTGTGTGCGTGTGAGAGAGAGAGAGAGACAGAGAGAGAGAGAGAGAGAGAGAAATGTGATCAGTTTGTTCATAGACAATAATGTCTGTCTGCGTGTCGAGAGGAAATACGTTTCGTGTGTGCAAAAGTTGCTGGCGTTACATCTTTTGAAAACCAGATAGTTAAAATAATAGAATTAAAGCTAAAACCGTTTTTTATTTAAAAAAAAAAAAAAAAAAAAAACACATCAAAAGTAAAACACGGCAACCTTTTGCACACACCAAATACTTTCTGCTATAGACCATTGTATATAGATAGATTCATATAAACATATATATGTATACACACACACGCACTCACGCACGCACATAAACATTGGGTAGCGTAATCGCCAATGGCCCAGGTGACCAGGGTTCAATTCCTTGTCGAGTCATACCAAAAACTCAAAAAATAGTACTTGATCCTATTTACCCAACCTCTCCGCTCGGGCAGGATATGACACAAGGTCAATTTTTATGCGGAGTTTAACAGGTTTTTATGAATTCAGAGTTGTCCTTCTCCTAGACTAGTTGCCTCATCAAGGCTGAAGAACCCAGTCTGCCTTACTATTTACCCATAGCTGGAGGGAGAATAATTGGATTCATACCTTTCCCAAGGGCATTAGTGCTATGTGAAATGCAATCAGTCTCGTCCAGGTTTTGAACTCGTGTCACCGTGTCCATTTGCTACGACGATAACCATTACACTGCGGGCACCTCCTGAAATAGTACTTGATACTTCTTTGCTTAACTCTTGGCATTATAAAGTACGAGTGTGAAACAAGTGCGAATTATTCTCTTTGTTTGGGGATGTTATCCTCTTTATTTCGTCTATTTAGCCCCAATTATATGTTTTCTCTATTCTTATTGCTAAAAAGACATTTCAGAAACAAACATTCTTTCGGTAAATCAGTATAACTGCTGACTAATAATTAAAATTATCATTTATCTAAGAAATATGTAATCTTTTGATTATCAATTGATAATATTCATTCCTAAATTGGTTTGGTTTGGTTTTATGGCACATTAACCATTGTTTGTTATTTGATTTCAAATCCATTTTTATACACTTTTTATACACTTCTTTTTCAAACTATTTAGTTTAGCCTAAGTACAGTTTTATGTTTACACACTGTTGAATGTCAAACTATTCAATTTAGCATAAGTACACAGTTCAAATGTCAGAAATAGTTCTATTTCAAGCAATTCAATTTAACATTACACAGTTTAGGTCTATTTGACCCATAGATCGGACCCAACCAGGTGCAACCACTCCGGGCCAGAGTGGAACTGGGAACGATGGCAATAAAGGTGTACTTCGCACTCCCCAAAACTCCAACATTACACAGCCTCACGATCAGATCTTTTAGTAGTTAGGGTAGTCTTACCCCTCTGAAGAGAAGCAGTCGGTGAATTTTGCAGCCACAGCCGACTGAGCCACCATTCCTTAATGCACTAATGAATATCAATCCCACAGTTTAACATTACGCAGTAAGACGGTCAAATAAGAAATTCAACTGAAATGGCGTATCAGGCTATGAATTTATTGATATGCCCTCTTAATCACACACACATACACGCACGCACGCACACACACGCACGCACACACACAGTTATTTGTATAATGATTATGACGATAACATTTTAAGGTAAAATCGATTCAGTGCACGAGCCTAGGTAACCCTCGCGTCTGAATCTTCCGACTAGATAAATGTATACTCTTACACACACACACACACACACACACACACACACTAACCAATATATATATATATATATATAAACAGATTTCGTTGAATACCGCAGATGGTTTCTTTCTTAAAATCTTCAAGTGAAGACTTTCAAGTCTTCTCTTTAGTCTTCTTGTGTCTGTGTCAACCTGTTTAAGAAAGAACCCTGTATTAGCCCAAGCGCTTTCGACCATTTCTCTAACCATCTTCCAGGGTTGTGTTGATATGGCATCGTGTACCTGATTAAATCTCCTTATCTGACAGGCTTGTATGTTGTGACCACAATTGCTAAAATAATTTCCTCCGCCATTCACAAGGGATCTTAATTTATATTTATCCCATCGCACGAGCAGAATGCGACACAAGGTCAATTTTTATCGTAGTTTGGAGTTTTCCACCTCTTGAACTGGTTGACAAACCAAAGTTGAAGACCCTTCCTGCCCAACAATTTACCCATAGCAGCAAGAATAAGTGGATTCATACCTTTCCGAAGAATATTAGCGCTATGTGAAATGCAAAGAGTCTCTTCGAGGATTTAAACTTGTATTGTTTGTATATTTTTCTTTTTTAAGTAGAGGGATTATATTGCGAATTTAATTACCATAACCAGAAAATCCAGTGTCCACTTAAGCATGACATACGGGAACAAGGTCATAATAATTACGCAGATGCATATTTCTAGTCCTGTGTCCTCTTTAAAGTGTACGGATGTAACTCACAAGACACATTCGCAATTACCCTGACTAGTTAATTGGGCCTCACTTGTGTGCGATATGAACTGTTGGCTCAGTTGTAGAGTTTCGGCTCTATAATCAGTGATCACTGGTTCGATCTCCAGTAGTGAAGATCACGGTATACACTGCTGATGAGACCTGATAAGGTTCAAACAGCTGTCCACTATTTCCCTATGTTGTGCGTAAGTGCTCGCCGGATTTTCTGGTCATGGTAATTCAATTCCCGATTATATTGCCTTGCTCTTTCCTACGACGTAACCATTACACCATGAATGGCTTCAAGAGTATTCGTAATAAAAAATAATAATTTATAGTTATAATAATTGGTTGTTTGAGTTTTATAGCATATCGACCTTTGTTGGTTACTTTACGCCGAATCCAATTTTTTGAAAATAGTTCTATTTCAAACAATTCAGTTTAGCATAAGTTCACAGTTTAAATGTCAGAACAGTTTGCGAAAAACATTTTTTCAAGCTATTCAGTTAAGTCAAACAATTCAGTTTAGCATAAGTAGATAGGGCCCTATCAAGTGCTACTACGCCGGGAAAGAGTGGACCTGGGAGCAATGGCAATGAAGTTGTGCTCCACATTTCCCAAAGCCCCTGCATTACTGGAACCTGTCCATCAGATTGTTTAATGTTATATAACAGGACACTCATTGGGTGGTCTTACCCCTCTGCAGTGGTGCAGTCAGTGTATTCTACTGCCCCAGCCAACTGGGTGATAGTTATAATGAACCATTTTCTGTATGTAACTTATCGTAAAGAAAAAATAAAATAAACAAACAAAAAAAAAACGGCACATCAAAGTGAGAGTTTTAGTTTTGGCCTGGTCGTGTTTTATGGTACATCTTTCCTTTTGGCTTATTTGATGCTGAATACTGTTTATATATATATATATATATATATATATATATATATATATATATATATATATATATTGTTTTCTGATTTGTAAGCAAATAATTTGTTTGCAACATCATTTTTAAAAGAGCTAGAGCTTACTTGATCACACACAATATTGCTCTTTCATACACATAATTCAATATTAATCATTTGCTTCAATACTGTTAAATAACTTCAAGAGTTGTTATTCAGTGCTTATAATTCTATTCAGTATCAATCATTTGTTTGCACACAGTTAAATTGTTTCAAGTATGGCCATTTATTGTTTGCACACTGTAAAATAGTATTGCTATCTAACGCTAATAATTCTATTCGAAATTAATTATTTGTTTGCACACAGTTAAGGGGTTTCAAGTATCGCTACTTATTGTTTGCATACAGTTAAATGGTTTTAAGTGTAGTAAATGATTAAACAGTTCTAGTTGGCTCATAACAGTTAACACTACTTAGAGACATCGTCGACCTGGGATTATTAGCAATGAAAATGTACCCCACATTCCCCAAAGCTCCAGGACTGGAGCCTCACCATCAGCTGGCTTAGTGGTATATCCACAACACTCGTTTGGGAATCTTACCATTCTGAAGTGATGAAGTCGGTGTATTCAACAGTTCAAATCCAGGATGAAGCTGTTTGCAGTTTACTTCCCCCAACAATACGTTGGTATGTTGGTTGGTTGGTTTATGGCATCGCAACCTTTGGAGGTTATTTAGCACCAAATCCATTTTTATGCTGATAGTCAGTTTTATTTCAAACAATTCAGTTTAGCATGAGTACAGTTTAATTGTCAAAAACATTTCTATTTGAAGTAAATCCGTTTTTTCAAACAGTTCTAATTCAGCTAATGCAGTTTAGTATAAGTACAGATTTTATTTAAACATAGTTAAATTTCAAAAGCTGTTCTATATTAAAAAATTCAGTTTAGTGTAAGTAGAGTTTCAATGTCAAAAACAGTTCCATACCAAACAATTCAGTTTAGCATAAGCACGCAGTTTAAATGTATGTACAGTTTAATTGTCAAAAACATTTCTATTTCAAGCAATTCAGTTAAGTCAAACATTTCCATTTCAAACAAATCAGTTTAGCATAAGTATGCAGTTAGTTCTATTTAACCCATAAATAGGGCCCTATCAGGAGCTACCATTCCGAGCCAGAGTGAACCTGGGAGCAATGGCAATGAAGGCGTACTCAGTATTCCCCAAAGCTCCAGCATCACGGGAACCTGACCATCAGATTGTTTAGTGTCATTTCCAGGACAATCATTGGGGTAGGTTTTACCCCTCAGCCTAGGTGCAGTCGGTGTATTCTACAGCCCCAGCTGACTGGACAACTAACATTAGGAAAGGCATGAATACATTTTTTCTCACCCCAGCTATGGGTAAATAGTTGGACAAAAAGGATTCTTTATCCTTGTTAAGTCAACCAATCAAAGAGAAAGAAAACGCTTAATTTATTCCACTAACAAATTAACTATGTGTCACATACTGCTCGAAGCATTTGGGTTGAGGAAATAAATGCTAACAATGTCCTAATTTCAGATGTTCATTAAGAATATTTATTTGTTTGTTTGTTTGTTTGGGTTTTATGGCATATCAAACGTTGTAGGTTATTTAAGCCATATCTTTTTTATAAAATTAAACAGTTCTATTTCAATCAATTCAGTTTAGCATAAGTACACAGTTTAAATCTCAAAACAGTCCTATTTCAAGCAATTTAATTTAGCATAAGTACAAAGTGTAGTTCTATTTGATCCATAGATAGGAACCTATAAGGTGCTATCACTCCAGGCCAGAGTGGACTGGGAGCGATAGCAATGAAGGAGTGCTCCTCATTCCCCAAAGCTCTCTTAATACTGGAAACTCACCATCAGATTGTTTAGGTTTGGTTTGGTTTCTTTGTTTAATGGCATATCAACTCTTTTTAGGTTATTTAATGCCAAAGCCATTCTCCTAGAAGAACAGCAGTGGTACTATTTAACCCATAGCTGGGAGGATAAGGGGGTTCATAACTTTCCCAAGGGTATTTGCCCGAAAGTGAACGTAATAGCGCGACTGGAGTACGAACTCGCGTACTACGATTCCGCAGTCCGTCACTTTAACTATTACACCACGAGGACACCCGCTTCAGATTGTTTAGTGCCATATCCAGGACAATTCTGCAGAGAAGCAGGGGATGTATTCTACAGCCCAAGACGACTGGGTAATCAATGAGTATAGATCTTCTATATAGATTAATATTTTACATTTGTGTAAACATAAAAACATAGAAGAACTATTATATCATCGAAAAAAGGCTCAGCTCGTAGGCATAGCTTAAGATACGCTGTTTTCATTCCTTGTAGAGTAATAAGACCCTCCCTACTATTAGGGATGTTCTCAGTATGAAAATAAACTACATCCATAGTGGCTCCAGTTCTAGAGATATGAGAAGTGTAACTCTTCATTGCTGTTACTCCCAGGTCTACTCTGACCCGGAGTGGTAGTACCTGTTAGATTCCGATCAACTGATTAAATAGATCTGTTAAAAAATGAATCCTATTCCATGGGACCATGTGCATAAAAACAAAATAAACAAACAAAAACAATTCGAAAAAACGAACTTCACAAAAATGTAAATATAAACATACAATGAGCATAATTCTCTAACCTCTTGGCTTAAAATAACTCTCGACGGGTTGACATATCATTAAAATCAATCAATCAATCTTAAGAAACAACAGCACAAAAAATGTGAATATAAACATACACTGAACGTGATTATCTCACCTCGAAGCATAAAATAATCCTAGACGAATTGAGACACCGTTAAAATTGATCAATTAGTCTATTGGAAAAGAGGCGCAGCAGGCCAAAACCGTGGTGTGGGCGTCCGCAAGTTACAATAGTAGACAGCAATAAAGCTTAGTGGCTGTT
The DNA here is from genome assembly GCA_963585895.1 of Sepioteuthis lessoniana. Lineage (NCBI taxonomy): Eukaryota > Metazoa > Mollusca > Cephalopoda > Myopsida > Loliginidae > Sepioteuthis > Sepioteuthis lessoniana. The sequence goes on from OY757906.1 coordinate 36,516,926, forward strand.
AGGAAAACCCTTTATTTATCGAAATTTATTTGCGCTTGAATGCCTAAGGTAAATAAAACAGTTAAACACATCCAGTGGACAATTCTTTTTTTTTTCTGAATATCACATTTCCAACACAATTCAAATAGAATTATTATTCCTGTCATTCAATAGCAGATGGTTCATGAAGTCGATTTTTGGCGAAGTTTTTGCAGCAATCAGGAATTCGAGTTTTGGCTTCAAATCAGATAAAGTAACCAGTTTCAACACAAATCGTAAATCTACATTTGCATATATTTACCCAACTCCACTGCCATGGGCGTAATGTGACTCAAGGTTTATTTTCATGTAGAGAGCAGCTTGTTTGAATTCAGAGTTTTCCTTCTCCTAGACTGGTTTCTAAATCAAGTTTAAAGAAATCAGGCTGCTCTACCGTTATTTACAAATAGCTAGAGGGAGAACAGAATATCAAAGCATTTCCCAAGGGCATTAGCATGGTAATTTCTTTTTTTAATTCAGTGTTTTTTTTCTTTTTCTAGACTTGTTGCCTAACTAAATCTAAAAAAAAAACGGCATGTCAACCCATCTGTGGTTATTTTATGCTTTGAAGTTAGGGAACTGTGTTGATAGTTTATTTATATTTACATTTATATTTAGTTATTCCTTAAGAGTTTTTCTTGCCTAGTCGGCCGGGTCTGTCGAATACATCGACTGCATTGTTTGAAATGGAACTGTTTATTTGTATTAAAATGAATTTAGCATTAAATAACCTACAAAGGTTGAAAAGCCATAAAACCCAAACAAACAAACAATACTGCAGCGGATCCGTGAACCTGGGAATAGTGGCAATGAAGGAGCACTTTCCTCTCCCTAAATCCCCAAAACTGGAGCCTCACCATCAGACCCTGTTTAGTGTCATACTCAGGACATCTGCATTATAAAGAAATAAACTTTTGCTCATGTTATTTTTTACGTATTTGTTCGTTTTTTGTTTTTGCTTTTGTTAGGAATAATATAGACTCAGTCAAAAGAACGAAATTATTTATAATCATGACCACATCTGCATTTTCTCCCTCGATGGTTTTAACAGGTTCATTGCTGTTCTTCTCCAACGATGGCTTTGGCATTGAATAACCCACAAAGGTTGATTTGCCTTTAAACAAAGAAACTGAAACCGAACATCTGCATTTGTAATTAACGAATTTTACTGCTGAGGATCAAAGTGTCGCCACTAGCCCTTCTACCAGGGATGAGAACTTAGATCCCTAGCCCTCGGGCTGCGATCCGAATGTAATATCTATTCCTAATTAGGAAGCAATTAATTAAATAAGGATAATTTTATAAAATTTATTATCGTTTTTTTTTTTACATTTTTATAAGCAGTAAGTAAAAAGCAATTGACAGAATTTATTATTATTCCTTAAGAATTTTTAGCTGATGGTCTTTCACTTGAATCTGAGTGACAGCAAGTCGCCTAAAGTCTCCAGGAGTCTTCTCAGTATTGTGGCCGATTTTAACAATGCAGTAGTTTGGATGGTCTAGGCACATCCTCCGTTTTCCAGCTCTTCCAGTCTCCTGACCAAGCCTTAGGGGACCGTTCCGAGTGCACCAGTTATAATTGGTATCACTGTCACTTTCACGTTCCAGAACGTTTTTACGAGTTCTCTGACAAGGTACAAGATTATGAGAGTTTTTCACATTAGCGTTAGCAGATGGTTTTTCTCCGGAGTCTGCGTGAGAGTAAGGGTACTCAAATCTCCAGGACTCTTCCTAGTATTATGGCCGATTCCAGAGATGTTGTAGTTTGGATGGTCTCCACTCGTCCTCCGATTTCCAAGTCCTCCAGTCTCTCTAACAATTCTTTGGTGACAATGCCATGTGATCCAGTTACAAATAGTATCACCGTCACTTTCATTTTCCACAGTTTTTTCAGTTCTCTAGCAAAGCCTAGGTACTTATTTCTCTTTTCGCTTCCCTTTAGTTTTACCCTGTGGTCAGCCAGAACGACAAAGTCCACTATTCGGCAACTTCTCTGTTTTTGTGGACAACCACTAGGTTTGGTTGTTTGGCCGAGATTAGATGAACCAATTGTATCTCAAAATCCCTGAATATTTTGTGCGTCTCATTTTCAGGGGGAATTCTGGGTTAACTGTTGAAAATTCTGTAGATTTTGAAGCTGTATACAGTGATTTTATTTCATGCCTTAATAAATTGGTATCACTACAGAATAATAAAGAAAGTTCCTGGTTATGACAACACAAATCAAGTACACTTCAACTTCTGTTGAAACACTTCGTGTTATTTGAGACCCTGAAATGAGATTATGTTTTGCTCAGTCGGCTGGGGCTGTAGAATACACCGACTACTTCTCCGCAGCGGGGTCAGACTCCCCCAACAAGTGTCCAGCATATGACACTAAACAATCTGATAGTGAGGTTCCAGTAATGCTGGAGCTTTAGGGAATGCGAGTGCTCCTTCATTCCCATCGCCCCTCGGTACACTCTGGTCCGGGGTTGGAGCATCTGATAGGTAAAATCAATGGGTAAAATAAAACTAAACTGTGTACTTATGCTAAACTGAATTGCTTGAAATAGAAATGTTATGACATTTAAACTGCATATTTATGCTAAACTGAATTGTTTGAAATAGAACCGCTTTTCTTTGCTAAACTGAATTGTTTGAAATATTACGGCTTTTGACATTGAAACTGTACCTATGCTAAACTAAATTGTTTGAATTAGAACTGTTTGACGAAACTGAATTGCTAGAAATAGAGATGCTTTTGACAATTAAACTGTGTACTTATGCTAAAGTAAATTGCTCAAAATAGAACTGTTTATTTGTATAAAAATAGATTTAGCATTAAATAACCTACAAAAGTTGATATGCCATAAAACCCAAACAAGGAAATGAGATTTTGTTGCGTCTTTGATTTTTTCCATTTAAATTTCAAATTATCAATGCCCCAAATCTATAACTCTACTGTGGTGTGCACAATCATCAGGCGTCTCATGATTGTGCAGTTTATAGATATTGAGTTCTAACTTTTGTGGATATCACCAGGTCATTTTACCCGCAAATGAAACCCTGCGTGATAATGCCATCGAATTATTTAAAAGTTATTTTTACGCCTTATATACAGGGAAATATGGAATATCTTTAATTGTCTCACTGGTCTCGTAACCTGGTTTGATCGTGGAGAGGAACTACTCATGAATAGCCTGGCCGTCACCATTCCACTCCAGGTCAACAACTGCTTTTTCTTCTTTCCTATACCAAAGTTAACGTTTGCCCAACTATTTACTCATAGCTGGAGGGTTTCGTTTGTTTGGCATATTAACATTCTTGGGTTATTCTATATTTCCCGAAGAATAGCAGAGATACTATTTAACCTATAGATGGAGAGGGAAATAAAGAGATTTATTCTTTCACCAAGTGTATTTGTCTGAAAGCGAACTTAATGGTGCGACTGGGGTTCAAATTCGCTTACGTCATAACGCCACTCATAGCTTGAAGGGTAGTAGTTTGATAGATACTTTCTCTTGCATTTTTGGACAATGCAAACACATCACCCAGGGTGTGAACTCGGATAGCCAAATCCATTTCCTACCATTTCCTAAGAACTTTAATTTTTTTTTTTATATCAATCTAATTTCAATTCGGCATCGTGCATAGACCCATTTCCAAACTTATTGAAAAAATACATAGGTAACGAGAAAGAGCCAATTATCGAAATTGTGGTTTTATCTTTAAAATGGTTTTCTAGCTCATGTATATGATAATTTAAGACTAGATTCTGCTATTGTTTCCAGAAATGCTCTTATTATATGGACTGAAAAGTTTATATATATTTTATGAGTATTTTGGTAAACTTTTATTTTTTATGACCAACTTTTAAAGTAACACCTCTCAGAAATTCCTATTTTTGGAGTAAAGAAAACACTGAAATATTTTGTGCATATTTGAAAATATAAAAAAGCTGAAGTAGAATATACTTTGAACACACACACACACACACACACACACATATATATATATATATATATATGTGTGTGTGTATATATATATATATATATATATATATATATATATGGACTGAAAAGTTTACATATATTTTATGAGTATTTTGGTAAACTTTTATTTTTTTATGACCAACTTTTAAAGTAAAACCTCTCAAAAATGCCTATTTTGGGAGTAAAGAAAACACTGAAATATTTTGAGCATATCTTAAAATATAAAAAAGCTGAAGTAGAAAATACTACACACACACACACACACACACATGCATATATATATACTAAAACAAGAACTTACATGCTATCTCTTTAAATTCCATTTAGTTTTGCCCGGGATATTCAGAAAATATGCATATTCAAAATTCTCATTTAATGGCTAATATTTTGTTGCCTTTGTTGACTTCTAGTGTGTATATCAGGTATGTGACATGGATAATTCCATGGTTAGTTGTAAAAACTGAATTCAAGCTAGCTTAGTCGGCCGGGGCTGTACAATGCACCGACTACTTCTCTGCAAAGGGCTAAACTCCCACCAACAAGTTTCCTGTACATGACATTAAACAATCTGATGGTGAGTCTCCAGTAATGCTGGAACTTTGGTGAATGTGGGGTACCCCTTTTATTGCCATCGTTCTCATGTTGACTCTGCTCCGGGGTGGTAGCAGCACGTGATAAGAACCTATCTATGGGTCAAAGAGAACTGTCTGACATTGATTGAGTGCAAGCTAATGATTTATGCTAAATTGAATTGTAAAAATAGAACCGGTTTCACATTCAACTGTGTGTTAACAAATGACTGATGATTAATTAAATTGTTAGTGATACATAGCAATACTTGGAATCATTTAATTTTGATGGATTACGCTAAACTGAATCGTTTGAATTAGAACAGTTTTACAGTCAACTGTGTATAAACAAATGACCGACGTTTAATTGAATTGTTAGTAATTCATAGCATTACTTGGAACTATTTAACTTTTTTGGCTAATGCAAAATTGAATTGTTTGAAATAGAACTGCTTGATCATTTAACTGTGTGTATCAGCAAAATGTGTTAAGAAATCATTTATGTAAAAAGAGGATTTGGCATAAAATAACCATCAATTGTTGATATACTTTAAAACCAAACCAAATTAATCCGAATCAAATCAAACTGTGTATTCATTTCATTTTGTTTTATATTGTTATATCCTCTAAAGTCTAGTTTCAGATGGTTTTATGCTGTTTGTTGGTTTTCATTTTTACGTGTACGTCAAAATAATTATTAAATTCCTTTCTGCAAAGTTCTATTTTGGAGATCATCAATAGATTTCAGGTAAAATTCTGGTCAATAAACTTGTGCCCATTTTAATATTTATCAAAATTTTTGACAAATTTGCTTTATTCATTCTAAATGTTCACGAAACTGTTAGTTTAAACGATTATGGTAAACTGTTTGGAAATAAGTAACAAGTAAATATATAAAACAATTGGTAATACAGGGATTTCGAATGACCAAGGATGGGTTTAATTTTTTGACTGTTCAAATTTATTTGTTTCGTGAGAATCATTAAGGAATATTTAGTTACCAGGTTCCTCCACAACAGAAAAAAATTATATCTTTAAAAAGCTTTGCAAAATAGAACCTGTACGTCTATGACGATTAAACCAACGAATCCTCATTACCATTTCACGTCAAGGGAGAAAATTTCATTTTCCACTTTACTTGGCAAGAAAATCCGGCTTTAAGAGCTTGATAATGCTCTATAAACCTGTTCAGGAAATATTTTATTTTTGCTAATTTTTATTTAGTTTAAACAATTAAAAAGCTTCTGGAAATAGAAAAGGTAGAAAAAACTTAATCACTAATCTTCGAAACCTTGAATAGCAGAGATCCTCGAAAGTTTTAGATAAGCTTTCAAATATTGTATTATCTGGTATATAATCCAGATGCTTTACAAAGTCATTTGGAGAACAACCATTACTGCAACCCCTTCAAGCTTCATAATTGTCGATTTCAAACTTCTGTGGATAGCCCTCAAATCACAAATGGAACACTGAGTGATATTTGCAGAGAATAATTTTTAAGTTAAATGTGCACTTTATAAACCGAAATATTGTATATCACTCATTGTCCCTTTTGGGGAATGCGAAGGACCTTTTCATTGTCACCGGTCTTAGGTCCACTTTGGGCCGGGGTGGTATCACTTAATCGGGTCCTATCTATGGATCAAATAGAATAGTTTGACATTTAAAATGTGTACTTTGACATTTAAACTGAGTACAAACAAATGACATGCTAAACTGAATTGCTTGAAATAGAACTGTATTATCATTTGACAAATGACTGATGTCTAATTGAATTGTTAGACTTAAATAGCAATACTTAAAAAGATTTAACTCGGTGCAAACAAAAGGATTAATAGTAAATATAATTATTCAAATTAGAAATTAGTGAAACTATCTAACTGTATGCAAAAGAATGAGTTCAGTATCATTTTAAAAAGTTATCAGTAAAATTTTTTTAGAAATCATATATTCAATACCTAGGTATAAAAAGGATTTGGGATTTAATTACCTACAATAGTTGATATGCCATAAAAAAAAACAACCCTACCTAACCAAACCAAACCAAACCAAACCAAACCAAACCACACCTATCTCATTGTTCCGTCACTTGGCTTCGTCGTGAGAGTGCTACTTATGTTGCTTATCTTAAACTGCAAATTTCTAACCGGGGCCCATCCCACTCCATGTCTGTAACTGTTTTCTTAATTCAGAGTGAGGAGAAAATAAAGAGAAAAATTAAAAACAAAAACAAAACTACATTGCCATTTTGCAACTCACAAAAAGCATTTTTATTATTATAATCATTATTATCTTATAATTATCAATAATAATTTTATCGTTTTCATTATAATCAGCAGCAATAGTTTCGAGTCCAGTTTTTTTTTTAAATTTTATTTTGTGTTAACTTCTTTTTTTTGTGTTAATTTCTCACTTACTTCATTATTTATTTACATTCACTCATTCATTTACAAATTGATTTATTCATTCATTCAGATGTGATTTCCATCCATTCAGTTTTTACTTTGTTACATCGTTCTTTCACTCATTTTTTTTTTTTATTTTCATTTCTGAGATGTGTTCGTTTGTATTTTTTAAAGACTTTTTTAAAATCTTAGATGGTGGAAAGAGTTTTTTTTTTGTTTTAAATATATTTATATATATATATATATATAATTTTTTTTCAAATGTTTTTGTCCTTTACTCAATGTCTTTTTGCTCTTTTTTTAAAATTGTTTCTGATTGTTTGTTTTTTTTTGTTGATTTTTTTTCATGGTGTTTTTTTTTTTTCCTTTTTGGAAAGTTCATATAAATTATTCGGATTTCTCTCGCATTTTTAAAAATGTACTTTTTGTTTATTTATTTATTCATTTTTTTTTTTTTTTTTTTTTTTTTTTTTAGTATGATGTATTCCTCCGCTCGCTCGCCGTCAAAGTATCTATTTTTTCTATTTCCTTCTTTTTCGACTTTTTTTTCAATTCTATTCTTCTTTAATTCTTTTCTTTTTTTCTTTTTTTTTCGTCTGACCGTCTGTGTTTTTTTTTTATGGTGTTGCTTTTTTCTTTTCTTTTTTTTCTTATTGACCATTTTTTTTTTTTTTTTGTCAGTTTGTGAAACAATCCTGCTTAGCTTCCCGAGTGACCAACTGGAAGCTAAAGGGTTAGTCGACTGACTGTCGGGCTGGATCGCTGATTGGTTGTTTCATTAGGAGGGTGGATGGGTGGGTGGGTGTATCACGCGACTTTAAATGCCAAGTATTGTCCAAGGAGGGCAATCAAATAAAAAACAAATAAAACTATGTTCAACAAGTCCAAAAAACAGAAGAGACATCTGCGATTTCTGTGTTTCCAACAAGCCCATTCTTATCTTTTCAAAAATTCCTTTCGTCTTTCCTTCCATTTTTTTTTCTTCAAAATTCTTCACGTTCTTTTGTTTTCCGAGAATTATAAGTAACATCAGTAGCTTTACTTTTAATTTTTAGATGAAGAGTTGATATTGAAGATTT
>OY757906.1:36529970-36589970 GCA_963585895.1 Sepioteuthis lessoniana
TATGTTATATATTTGTCTGTATGTATAATTTGAGTAGATGAGGGTGACCTCCCAGGCGTACACGTCACAACCAATGTCTGTTGGTTCGTTTCGGTTTAAGATGTTAGTCCTGAATATTTTTTTCATAATGTCCAGGTAAAAACGTGCGAAACGAACAATTTTATTTTATTTTAAGATTTCTTCATGTTTTCTTCATTTTATCTTTTTTTTTTTTGTTGTTGTTTTCTATTATATTTCCTTCATTGTCACCAAGCTTCACCCGACACTTCAGAGTGTGAGTGGGGATGTGGCAATGCTGTTGTGTAACCGTGTCCGGCCAAGGCGCGCTGGGGAATGCCCGCGGCGACGTATGGGCCATCCGGAGTGCCTAATGTCATGGGTTCAGGGGTCGAAGCGGAAGGAATCATATCTCCGGGCAGATACTGTCCGTCAGGGCTAATTGTAGCTGTAACAATAAGAAGAAAAAGAAAAAAAAACATTTTTTATATTTAAATGTATAATAATCATTAAAACAAAAATTATACACAAAATGATAATAAAAATACATGTTGATATTTTACACACACACACATACATATTTAAGCATGTATCATTAAATAATAAAGACAACTTTTGTTTGTATAATTTATTCAAGATCCTTTCAATCTTTCAAATAAGTGTCTTAGTTTCAGGTAGAAATTGTTTTGAAAGAGTTTTGTTATGGTATAAGCTTTCAAAACTTTCCAAACTCTTTTAAAAAACAAACACACCTTATACAAGCAAGCAGTCCCTAATGATGGCCTATGAAGGGCCCAAAAGCTCTCGGGACAATTTTGGGAAATTCATCTACCAATTCCAACCCGAAACTAGGACACTTATCTGAAAACTTGAAAGGATCTTAAATAAATTATACAGACAAAATTTGCCCTTATTATTCAGTGAAACACACACACACACACACACACACACACACACACACACACACACACACACACACACACATATATATATATATATATATATATATATGTATATATATTATTTTACTTCTTATTTTTAAACATATTTCTAGATCTTTGGCAACATGAGAAATAGCAGATGATGCAATTCGTAAATAAAAAATAAATGATATCTAGAAAAAAATCAATAAGAAAAGACTTAAAACACGCGTTCTGTGTGAAAATAATCAACCAATACCGCAATGTCTAGCAAAAAAAGCAAAAACCAACGACAATATTACCAAAGCTGATACATAGAATTACTCAACGCACTATTTAGAGTAAAACTAAAATACCTGAAGAGCCAGAACCTATCTACCTCAGTTTCAACTACCTGATGATCTATATATATATATATATATATATGTGATCTGAGGAAAGTAGTCTAAGGATTTCACTATCAAGTTATAATCCAAGAAGAATTGAAATGTCCAATTGAGTGCTCACTGGAAAAAGCTATTGAATATATATTTAATCTCAGATTAAAAATATATCGAAATTCACGGGCAGAACACAAACATATTTTTTTATAAAATCAAACTGAAAAGCGTTCAGTTTGGTAATTCCATTGTAAATTTATTTCAGCCATATAGAATGACCTTATTCAGATGGAAAAAATACCGTTATATATTTGAATATAATGTAGACATGTTTACATTACTTTTGGTAAAAAGAGAAATTTAAAGAAAATTAAAAAATAGTTTTTCTTTTTTCTTAATTTTTTTATAAATTTTAAATTTATAAAAACTATGTTTTTTCATTACTGTAGAAATATTATATGATAACAAATATAATGTTTATGCATTTTTTTTTTTTTTTCAGATAAAAAATAAAATTTTAATTCTCTTTTTACTGGAAGGAATGTCAACCTGTCAAAATTATATTCAAATATATAACTATATTTTGTCTATCTGAATGAGGTCATTTTATAAGGCTGAAATAAATTTATAATGGAATTATAAAATTGAATTCTTTTTCGTTTAATTTTATATATATTTATATATGAGTGAAGACCAATATTCTACGCACTTATTGGATCTTCTATAATGTAATTCTGAATCCGTTTTGTATTCCTGGCCCAGTTGGCTGAGGCTTCAATGTACACTGACTGCATCTCTTCAGAGGGATAAGAATCCCCAAACGAGTGTCCTGGATATGACACAAAACAATCAGATGATGAGGCTCCAGTAATACTGGTACTTTGTGGAATGCAGACTGCTCATTCATTTCCATCGCTCTCAAGACTACATCTGGCCAAGTGTGATAGTACATGATAGGGTTCTATCTGCGGTTCAAATAGAACTATTTCATATTCAAACTGTGTACTTATACTAAATTAAAATAGAACTGTTTAATCATGTAACTGTTAACTTGTTTGAAATAGAACTGTTTGATCCTTTAACTGTTTGCAAACAAATGACTGATGTTTAATTGAAATGTCGGGGATACATTGCAATACTTAGAGCTATTTAACTGCGTGAAAAGAATGAGTAATGTTAAATAGAATTATTCGTATAAGATAGAAATAAGTAAAACCATTTAACTGTGAAAAAAAGGATATCAGACTCGTTTAAAAATGTTATCTACAAAAAAAAAAAAATCATATATTTTATATATATATCTATAAAAAGGGTTTGGTATTAAATGACCTACAATGGTTGATATGCCATAAACCCACCCAAACCAAATCATATGTATTTAATATATATGTATAAAGAGAATTTGGCATTAAATAACTGACAATGGTTGATACGCCATAAAACCCAATCAACCCAAATCATGTATATCTAATACATATGTATAAAGAGAATTTGGCATTAAATAATCTAAAATGGTTGATATGCCATAAATTGTCAACCAAACCAAATCATATAATCTTAATATATATGTATAAAGAGAATTTGGCATTAAATAACTTACAATGGTTGATATGCCATAAAATATCAACCAAACCAAATCATATAATCTTAATGTATATGTATAAAAAGGATTTGTCACTGAATGACCTACAACAGTTCATATGCCCTAAAACCAAATTAAACAGTTTGTACTCCGTAGTTTAATCTTCAACTCTTCTGTAATACTTGCAGTTCTTGCAATGTATATATTTACCCAACCCCTCCATCACAAACAGAATGAGACATACGAGCAATTTTCAAGTGGAGTAAAACTAGTTTGAATAGAGAATCTTTCCTTTAGACAGATTATCTTAATAGGGCAAAATTGCCCAGTCTGCCCAAAGCTGAGTTGATAAGGAGAGGATGCATACAATTCCCAACGTTATTTATGCGAAGTAAAAGGTACCCAGCCTCGTTAAAGATTTGAATTCAAGATGCCAATTCCTTTTTAATGACAAGAATCATAATGCACAGAGCTTCGAATTCTTCTCAATGTAATATTGCCTCCTGATTGCGAATACGAGGAATGTTTATGTATTATGTGGTTTTATTTTCTATATTCTACGACAGATAATTCTTTGCATATGAGAGCTTTTACTAAATTTATAATTAAAAAGAAAATGATTGCTTTACCAAATGTGATATGCATTTTATTTTAATCTATACTGAAACTTTGCCCAGGGAGTGTCCTCGTGGTGTAATGGTTAAAGCGATGGACAGCGGAATCGTAGTTAGCGAGTTCGTACTCCACTTTCGGGCAAATACCCTTGGGAAAGGTATGAACCCCCTTATCCTTCCAGCTATGGGTTAAATAGTACCACGACTGTTCTTCTAGGAGAATAGCTTTGGCATTAAATAATCTAAAAAGGTTGATATGCCATTAAACAAGGAAACCAAACCAAACCAAACTTTTCCTAGTAGGCTAGTGATGTAGAATACACCGATTGCTTCTCTGCAGAGGCGTAAAACTTCTCCAACGAGTGTCCTGGATATGTAATGGGAGTTCCTCTAATGCTGGAGCTTTGGGGAAGGCATATCTAGGACACCCCTTCATTGCCATCGCTCCCATGTCCACTTCCACTCTGGTTCGGAGTGGTAGCACCTGATATGGTCCACTCTATGGGTTGAATATAACTAAGCTGTGTACTTATATTCAAACCATAAACTAAACTGAATTGTTTGGAATAGAATGGTTTTGATATTTAAACTGTGTACTTATGCTAAACTGAATTGTTGAAATAAAACTGTTTATAAGTAGGGAAATGGATTTGGCATTAAATAATCGACAATTGTTTATATACCATAAAACCAAACCAACCCAAACCAGTATTGAAACGGTTTTTTTAGATTTAGCATCATAAACAGAAAAGGCTGGGGCTATAGAATACACCGACTGCTTCTCTGCAGGGTGGTAAGACCCCTTCCCCTCTGCAACGAGTGTCTTGGAAATGAAACAATCTGATGGTGAGGTTCCAGTGATGCTGGAGCTTTGGGGAATGCGGAGCACCACTTCATTGCCATTGCACCCAGGTCCACTTTGGCCCGAAATGGTAGCACCTGAGAGGGTTTTATTCATGGGTTAAATAGAATTAAACTACATACTTATACGAAACTGAATTGTTTGAAAAAGAACTGTTTGACTGAACTAAATAGCTTGAAATAAAAATGTTTTTTAATTAAACTGTGTACTTGAATTTAAACTGCGTATTTATGATAAACTGAATTGTTTGAAATGGAACTGTTTTTGACATTGAAACTGTACTTACGCTAAACTGTGTTGTTTAATATATAATGTTTTTACATTTAACTGTTCGTAAACAAAATTTATACTTACACGAAACTGAATTGGTTGAATTAGAACTGTTTGAATAAAGTGAGTAGCATGAAATAGAAATGTTTTTACAATTAAACTGCGTACTCATGCTAAATTGAATTGTTTGAAATAGAATTGATTATTTGTATGAAAATAAATCGGCATTAAATACCCTACAAATGTTGATATGCCCTGAAAGCCAAACAACCAACTTTCAGTTTCTGTCTAATTGTTACATAATGACCTTTACCAAATCCGCCAGTTAGAGATTTCGCAAGCAGGATGTACATGTGTTGACAGGAGGACGGCGGAAACGGGTCGCATGAGTTGGGAACCGGATGTGGAATGCATGGGCGTTATGAATATTATATAAGCACACAGTTTCAACCCCCACAAGACAGGTAGTCAGTCAAAACAGTTGGGCAGTCAGGAGAAGTGGGCAGCCAGAACAGAAATCGCTTTGGTTACAGCCCAGGGGGCGAGTGACTTTGCGTTGAGAAATGCCCCAGCAGTAAAATAGAAGAAGTACTAAGTGGGATTTTAAATACAGCAGTCCTGAGTCTGAGTCTTTTATCTCTGTCTCTGTCACTTGCAGAATTTTGACCCTTTCATAAATGAGCACGACGTATATATTTTTTACAAGCAAGTGTGTTTCATTGCTTCATGATGCATATCAGTGTCATAATCATCCCTTTGCCAGAAATACAGTCAGCGTATTCTAAAATCCGCCATCAGAAGGATTTTGAGAAGAACAGTGGTATTTTATTATTACGCCATATTTTTGTCATCACTTCTACACACTTCCCTTAAAAGTTAGTAACATAAACTTAGTCTCTTTATTCAAACTCTGAAATGTATCAGAAGATAAGAGATATATATAACCAAGACAAGACGTGTTATGCTTTGACCTTTTGACCCGGCCAAAAATGCCATTCAAGGTGATGCACCGGAAGGAGGTGACACATTCTAATGGCAGTTATGAGAGGAAATCGCATGGGCGGAAATTGGTTGATGAAATGGGACGAGCTAAAAAAATTCCCATGGTACACTACAGAGTGATGCACAGCAAGAGAGTGACCGCTGAACTGCATGACAGTTATTTCCGCTTGATGACGATTAAACATTCGATTTCAAAGATCGAGTGGGCGTCGAACGATTATATAACTGAGTTGATTTGAAGATCGGACGGAGTTATAGACGAGATGTGGTAGGGAAAGCCACATCAGGCCGAAGGGGCCTGGGGCCCTGATGAACTGAGGTCCGGAGAAGATGCTGATAAGATACAATAAAGAAAGCCAGCATCCAGCAGAGTGGACCCTAGGCCTCCGGTTGAGCAGCCCTAGAGAACAAGAAAAACACAACGTGACGGTCATAACAGTGGGGTCAAAATATTACAGTTTATGTTCGGTCTCCAGCTCCCTCTCACAGTAAAACCCCACACAACCCTTTCGAAACCTTACAAATAAAGTGAGAGGTAAATATTGTTAAAGAAGTCTTCCTGCGTCGTTTATTACTGCGTCCTTATTTATTGCGTCAGTATGTATCCAGCATATATATGTATATTTCTGCATGAACATGTGTATGTGTATAAAAGCATATTTATTATGTGAGTATATAACAGATGCGTTTAACCATTTATCGATAAGTTTTCTTACTTGTTTATCTTAACAATACAAAATAGTAAAAACATTCACAGAGACAAACATACAAAAACAAAAGGTAACAAATTTAGGGATTAAAAAAAAGCCATTCCAGCCTGGGGAAAAGGCACAGCAGACCAAAAATGGAAGGAGTTGGGTGGTTGGAGGCATGATTTCCACTAATTATTATGCTAATCTGCAAAACAGCTAATTGCCTGCTATTTTTTTGTGTCAATATAAGTTGTTGATTTGTTGGTTGGGTTTTATGGCATATTAACTTTTGTTGGTTATTTAACGCCAAATCCATTCTTATGAAAATAGTTCTATTTCAAACTATAAGTTCGCAGTTTAAATGTTAGTACAGTTTGATTGTGAAAAACATTTCTATTTCAAGCTATTCAGTTTAGTCAAGCAGTTTTAATTGAGGTAATTCAGTTTAGTATAAGTATAGATTTACTTTACACACAGTTAAATATCAAAACAGTTTTTTATTAAACAATTCAGTTGAGTGTGAGTACAGTTTCAATGTCACAAAACACTTCCATTTCAAATAATTCAGTTTAGCATAAGCACGCAGTTTAAATGTAAGTACGGTTTAATTGGCAAAATCAATTCTATTTCAAGCTATTCAGTTTAGTGAAACAATTCAGTTTAGCATAAGTATGCCGTTAGTTCTATTGAACCCATAGATAGGGTCCTATCAGGTGCTACTATTTCGGGCCAGAGTGGACCTAAAAGCAATGGCAATGAAGAGGTACTCTGCATTCCCCAAAGCTCCAGCATTACTGGAACCTGACCATCAGATTGTTTAGTGTCATATCTAGGACACTCGTTGGGTGGAAAGTCATATCTCTCTGCAGAGGTGCAGTCGGTGTATTCTGCAGCCCCAGCTGACTGGGAAAATGTCAAAATAAACACACGAAGTGGTTTATGTGAATGAGTTCCACCTTTTCAGGGATTAATTTTCTGTTTTAAATTTTCCCTCATTCCGTTTTTACTTTTGGTAAATTCTCTTTTTTCTGTTTTCATTTTTGACGAATTTAGTTCTTTTTCATTTAATTCTATTTCAAAGCAAACGCAAAATATCAAAGTTTTATCACATCGAAAGGAATATCAGATATAATTCATATCTATTTAACAATCAACTCTCAAACTCTATCCATGATTTTGTATTTGAATGTTTTTCTCTGTCATCTCAAGTGAACCCAATACGAGTAGTCAAATATACCTCTTCTCACGTTATGAAACAAAAAAAAAGTCCCTCATGTTCTGTTGTTGGCGTTAATTTTTTAAAATATCAATCACCCCTTGGAAATAAGCCGATTTAGATTTCACGAACATTCTTATTAAGAATTTTTTTTGAATATAGAATTAAGTTATATATATTTTCCAGCTTTTGATCTTGAAATGAGAGCGTTTTAAATATAATAGTACATTCAATTCTTCCTTTGGTCAGAAACGAAGTAGAAAATACCAAGTTTTAAGAAAATATTAATCACGGAAATGGTTTTATCGTGTACCATCGAAAAGCAGTTCGCGGACTGTGTGTTTGAAAGCCTAGATTCAAAAAATAAGGAAGTCATTCACTAACTCTAACAAATATACAATATTCGAACGCGAGTTGAAGGAGGAGGTTGTCGTGGCGGTTATTGTCACAGAAAACGAAATCGACTGCTCGAGTTCAAATCCTGAATGAGTCTGCTTGCTTTTCAACAAGTACCCCTGGGGAAGGGTATGAAGCCAACTATGATCCCTACAGCTTTGGGTAACCAGTCTTGGAAAAGGAAAACTGAATTCAAGCCAGTCGTTCAGGAGATGTTTAGGCTCTGCTTGATTGTTTCTGCTCTGGAGTAGCGCCCACACAATCAAATCAAGTTACGGTACTCGTGGTTATAATAATGATGGAGGAATGTTTTGTTGAATGCAGTTTGTATCAAACCTAATTGATGTGTCATCTTACTCAGTGATAAATTTAGAGTTTCTTCGATTTTAGACCCTGATTTACAACTCGGCATCTAAATTGCTTATTGATTTTGTGTTGGCAACACCGTTCCAGGAAAGAAAAACTGCCTTTGTAAGAATGGTAAATGAGTGTTTTTTTTTAAATCACATATACTTATAGAACCCTAACAGCATATTTTAAGATATTATTCATTAGCTTTATATATATATATATATATATATATATATATATATATATATATATATATATATATATATATATACATTGATAAAATTGTGTGAATTTTTAAAGATTTTTGCCATGTACTTAAACATTTTTATGAGACCACAATTACTTTTTTGCTTTCAACCACAAGAATATGTTATGTTATTGAATGATCTTGCAAGTGAATTAAAGTTTTAAAGTATTTGCTAAATAAATCCTAGCTGTGATATCACATAAACAGCTAAGGTATTTGAATATAAAGAATTTGGCTCTGATAATTTAAAGGTTAAGTTTCATTACAGAGTTAATATCAAAGCATTGCCAATGAATAGATACACACCCATCGTGAATATAATTCGATATTATTGATAAATAAACTCTACACGTTTTATTTGCCAAGTCAGCAAATGAGTGTCTAGAATACACCGACTGCACCTCTGCAGAGGGGTAACCCCCCCCATCCCATGAGTATCCTGGATATGACACTAAACAATCTGATGGTCATGTTCCAGTGGTTTGGTGAATGCGGAGCCCCTGTTCATTGCCATTGCTCCCAGGTCCACTCTGGCCCGAAATGGTAGCACCTGATAGGGCCCTATCTATGGGTTAGATAGAACTAACGGCATACTTATGCTGAACGGAATTGTTTGATTTAACAGAACAGCTTGAAATAGAAAAGTTTTTGACAATTAAACCGTACTTAAATTTAAACTGCGTGCTTATGCTAAACTGAAATGTATAAAATGAAACTGTTTTTGAAATTAAAACTCTACTTACACTAAACTTAATTGTTTAATATAGCACTGTTTTGACATTTAACTGTGTGTAAACAAAATCTGTACTTATACTAAACTGAATTACCTGAATTAGAACTGTTTGACTAAACTGAATAGCTTGAAACTGAATTTTTTTCCT
The DNA here is from genome assembly GCA_963585895.1 of Sepioteuthis lessoniana. Classification (NCBI taxonomy): domain Eukaryota; kingdom Metazoa; phylum Mollusca; class Cephalopoda; order Myopsida; family Loliginidae; genus Sepioteuthis; species Sepioteuthis lessoniana. The sequence continues at coordinate 36,539,381 of OY757906.1, forward strand.
AATTAAACTGTACTTACACCTAAACTGCGTACTTATGCTAAACCGAATTATTTGAAATAGAACTATTTTCATGAAAACTGATTTGACGTTAAATAACCAATAAAGGCTGATATGCCATAAAACCCCAAAAAGTACACCTTTTATCGGCGCACAATTAGAATGCAATTGAACGGAAATTAGAAAAACAATAATTTAACAAAATAGAATTAAAAGACTATATACTGGTGTTTTGTTTCTTTGTTTAAGGGCATATCAATCCCCTTGTGTTATTTAATGTTACTCCTATCCTTGTAGAAAAAACAGTAGTGGTACTATTTAACCAATATCTGGGGTCAATAAGGAGACTCATGTCTTTCCCTAGAGTATTTTATCGAAAGTAAATGTAATAGCGCTATTGGAATTCGAACCCGCAGTTCAGCACGGTGATTCACCCACATACTGCTGTGGATGGATTCTGTAGATTTTGGCAATTTATAATAAGGTTTATTCTTTAGCTTTATACGATATTTATAGTATGAAAATAAGGAAGATTAGCAAGCATTTAATGTTTGCCACGGCGACAGCTCATTCTTAACACAGATGTACACACACAGCACAAACAAATTATTTTCAACAATTACGAAAAGAAATCAAAAAAGGACATGCAATAACAACTAATGTGACTATCTTGCATTTGAGATACAGGTCTCATATATATATATATATATGTGTGTGTGTGTGTGTGTGTGTGTGTGTTCACGAAGTTTATGCTTCTTACTAGCTCACTTGGTGAGTCAATTTATATATATATATATATATATATATATATATATATATATTTATTTCATGAAGCCCAGAGTCACAGACTGTACCGTGTAATGCACACACACACACACACACACACACACACACACACATATATACATATATATATATATATATATATAGGTTTATAATGGTGAATATGTGTCTGTCTGCAACGACGTCACAATTCGCCATGATTTTTTTTTTTATATAAATCTCAATTATCTATAGAATTATTTTATATTGACACCGTTGGCCTAATCTATCATTTGTCTCCGCCTCCTACCAAACAGGACTTGACACAAAGGTCGGCTTATAGTGGAGTTTAAGGGAGTGGGAGGTCGAGCACAACCTAACGCTCGAGCCTTGCTGGTCACTGACTTATTTAGTGCAATGTGAGCCAGATGAGCCAGCAGCTGGACAAAGCTAGTCATCAGCTCACTTAGTGCTATGTGGACCTGATGAGTCAAGCTGACCATGGACGTGAGTCCAAGCACGGACGTTAGATTACAACTTAAACTGGACCAAGGGGTCCAGAGTTATAGAATACTGTATAATGCTATCAATGCAGTTCGTCAACCCGGAAGTGACCCCTGCCGAAGCCAGGAACTTTTCGTCCTCAAATCTGCCATTAATCATTGATACACCGTCCGACACAAATGTCAGACGGACCAAAATGTTGGACTTACAACTATACTTATATGCAACCAAATAGCTTTTTACAATATGAACGTGAATGCTAATTTGCATATTGATCTTTAAAAAAAAATTCTAATCAATATTTGCTTTATTTTATGGATTTATAATTGTTTGGTCTTATTTTAATAAATATAAGAAAAATCCTCTTTATAAATCTTAAATCTTCAAAAAAATGAAATAACCACACTATTGTCATTTACTAATTTACTTAAATTCGGAAAATTTAGCAATGAAAAGCGGGAGTGATTAGAAGAGCTAGCGTCCAAACTATTTTATTTATCGGTTATACCGACTCTATTACAAATAAATTTTACGCAATGAATAATAATAAATTATTCATTTAGAGATTGATTAAAATAAAATAAAGGTATGTGTAATTCTATAATATGTTTTCTTATTTAATTTCATTAGTCTTTCTAATTCAAAGTAGCCCGTGGAAATTTAATCCTTCATAAATCTAGGAATCCAATCTATATTCTGTTATGTGTTATATATGGACGGCTTCCCAAAATATGTCGTCCCTTTCCCAAAAGTAATTTTGAAATACACCAACTTTTGCAGCATCGTCCTTATAAATATGTAATGTATCATTTTAGTTTACTTTATGATTCGCATAAACAATCCACACTGTCATTTGACAATTATATTTTAATCAGGAATTTCACAAACTCTCCATGAGTCTGGTTTTATTTCAAAATATTATCCAACACATTTCCTTCTTTTGTTATGTCTTATTTTTATCAAGTCATCCATTTTCAGCGACAATAGAGGTCAGATAAACTTTTAGCCGCGTAAATATACACGCTCATAAATATTTCACACACACACTCACAGAAACGTACATTTGCGCTTGTGCTTGTCTGAAAGAAGTATGTATCTAACTTACACCTCCATCCCGGACACAAGATCAATTTTTCAGCGAAGTAACTTTGGTTTGAATTCAGCGTTTTCCTTATCCTTGACTGGTTTGTTAACCAAGGCTAAAGAACACAATCTGTCCGACTATATACTCATAACTTAGGCAAAAACATATGGATTCATGCCTTTCGATAATGAAATGCAAACAGCCTGGTCGCGGATTTGAATTAAGTTTGCCGATTCATTTCCTACGATGATAACCCTTGCGCCACGTCTCTAAGAAGTAGATTTTCCAAATATCTAGTCAAATATTAGTTTCCCTACATACTCGTCATCATCATCATCATCATCATGTCGTGCCGCTAGCACGGATATCCCTGACCCTCTCTCGCCACTTCTCCCTATCGTTCATCTCCTCCAGCAGGTCTTCAGGGCTACATCTCGTATCCTCACTGTTGTATGTATGTTCGAGCTGGTCGTCCTGCATTTGCTCGGCCATATGTGGGAGTCCATAGGAGTACATCACTTATAAGCTCGTCCTTGCTTCTCCAGCAGTGTCCTGCATGTCTGGTTTGTCTAACTTGTATAGTTTTCGTGGTGGGAGGCATGTGGCCGTATAGTTGGTGCCTTGTTGGGTGTTGCCGCCAGAATTTGTTCAATATCGCTCGCAACATTCTTGTGTAATTGCCGTCCAGCTTCTCCAGCTGTTTAGTTAGCGTCCAAGTAGTGCATCCATACAGCAGTATCGATACGACTGCTGCCTGGAAGTCGTACCCTACTTATATTAATAAATTACTTATTTTTAAAAAAAAGTGTTTTTTTTTTTCATTAGTTGAGCAGAGTGATGACTCTGAACTGTAAATAATGAGCTTGTGCCCCTGAGGTAGAGCAAATATGTCTTCAACCTCGTTCTGGCAACAACTGCAGCAGGCTTGACACTAAGCTGCATATATATTCGTATATAAGTCGAATTTTGAAGGTTTTTAGATAAGGTATGATGTCGATCTACAAAAGACATATACCCTATTACTATTTTCTTCACTGGTTCTGTAACCTGGTTTAGTTGTTGGGATGATCCTCATCCAACATGTCTTGGGCATGAACAAACAAAAAAAAAAAAAAGGAGGTGCCCGTTGTGTAATGGTTAGCGTCGCAGGATATGGATACGGCGACACGAGTTCAGATCCTGGACCTGACTGATTGCATTTCACATAGCACTAATACCCTTGGGAAAGGTATGAATCCAAAATATTCTCCCTCCAGCTATGGATAAATAGTAGGGCAGACTAGGTTCTTCAGCCTTGGTGAGGCAACTAGTCTAGGAGAAGGAAAACTCTGAATTCAAACCTGTTAAACTCCGCTTAAAAACTGACCTTGCGTCATATCCTGCCCGAGCGGAGGGGTAAAAATGGACTGTTTGCATTTCACATAACACTAATACCCTTGGGAAAGGTATGAATCCAATTATTCTCCCTCCAGCTATGGGTAAATAGTAGGGCAGACTAGGTTCTTCAGCCTTGGTGAGGAAACTAGTCTAGGAGAAGGAAAACTCTGAATTCAAACCTGTTAAACTCCGCTTAAAGATTGACCTTGTGTCATATCCTGCCCGAGCGGAGGGGTTGGGTAAATATGATGAACAAACTGACAGAACCCATCCTTCTCTAAGTTTACAACTTGTTTGAACTTTAAACTCTTCTTTTTCTAGACCAGTCGCTTTACGATTGATCCATAGCCGGAAGGAGAATAGTTGGATTCATGTTTCCCAATGAGAAATGCACTCTGCGTCAATCAGGTTTTGGGCTATGACAGCCGAGTTCATTTGTTTCAAGGATAGCAGCTACGCTACGAGCGCCTCGAATAATAAATTTTAAAAGGTAAGAATTTAATTAAGAGTAATTTCTAATCTGAAAATTAATTCTATTAATTAATGCTTTTGCGTATCTAACTAAAAGGTGGACTTATACAAAAGGTCGTCTTATACATGAGTATGTGTGTATGGTATGTCTTTCAGAATATTTTCATAACTTCTCCGATTTTATTTTCAGAACAGATTTCTTTTTTCTTTCTTAACTTTAAAAAGCACTTACAAGCCAGACTGGTTAATTTGCAAAGAGGCTTGCAAAGACATTTTTGTTTACTTGAGGTGAAAACGGTTTTCCCTTCTACTTTGTGAGATAAATCGATATTTTGACACTACTTGTTGTCGACCATCTAATGCCAACCTTCTGACGCGCCGGAACTTCATAACACTGGCCTCCAGTGGACAAGGAGTGGCTCGAAAGGCGAGAAAAATTGGTTTTGTTGTGCTAGCATTCACTTGATCTAGATTCCGATGGTGGCGTCTGTTTTGAGCCTTGGTAGTGTTATCCACAGTTACAGTGATGCAAAAAAAAAGGTGAAAACTTGAAAAACATTGGAAGTGTTCGTTTAACTTATTCGTGATGCTCTTGTGGGTGTTTTATGTTTTGACTTAATACTTGCATGCTTCAAATGAATACTCTCGTAAATTCTAAAAGGTTGATTTCCCAACCCCCATCACACCGCAGGTGGTTGACGCTATTTGCTTCTTTCATAGACCGAACCGAGCTTAACCTGAATGTCTGTCAGTCAGGCTGCATACCTGGCTGTTTCATAGGTCGGGTGCTAACTACGCATGATAATTCGCCTGTGTTATCTTTCAGATTCACACCAAGCTGCTGCGAGTAAACGTCTAGCGCAAATAGAACTATTCCAGATAAGTATTTGCAACGTCACCTTTCAGAGATTGACTGCAATAGGTGCAGATAGCTCGAAATATTATTCAGAAAAGTAAAGAAAGAATTATATTGTTTGGAGCATTTTTTAAATGAAGTAGGAATTAGTTGAGAAAATAACTTTTTGTCAGTAAGATAATGCTTCTGTGAGCCAATGCAAGTAAAACCTAATAAATAAAACTAAAACACTGGTTGCCAAAAGAACCTATTTTATGAACTGAATTTTAAGTCAACATACGGTTTAGGCCAGTTCACCATTTTTCTAGAAAAAAAAAACTGTTGTAATTTTTCACGTTTTCAATCAGAAAGACATCCGTACCCGCGAGCAACTCATTAGTTTTAAAAATTATTTTTCTCCTTGAGAGTTTTTCACACAAGTTTTAACTGGCGGCTTTTCACTCAAGTCTGAGTGACTGTAAGCTCCTTATGTCTCAAGGACTCTACTCAGTATTCTCACCAATCTTAACAATGCCGACGTTTGGACAGTCTCGATTCTTTTTCTGAAAACAAATTCCTGCTGTCTCCTTTCCAATCTCTTGTACACCGCTCTAAGAAGATGCACTAAAAATTGTACCGTGGTCACCCTCATGTTCCACAGCGTTTTCAGCTCTCTAGGAAGATCCCAGTATTTTTCATCATTTTTTCTTTATCGAAATCCACTAGGTGTTAAATTATTTTTTTCTTGTTAAAACTAGGCTTGATCTTCTACTTATTTATTTATTTACATTTTAGCGGGTTTCATTTTTCGATACAAATGCTCATAGAAAAGTCTATATTTTTCTGCTGTATTACTGAAATGGGGGAAGTTTACGAGACGTAGTGGCTAAAGTAAGCGAGTTCGAACTCCAGTCCTGCTATTACATTCACTTTTGAACTAATACCTTTGGGAAGCATATGAACCCCCTCATCTTCCAACTATGGGTTAAATAGTATCAGTACTTTTCTTCTACAAGGACAGCTTTGGCATTATATAGCCTACGAAGGATGATATGCCATTAAACTAAACCAAACTTATTAAAGTGAAGCTACACAGTTGAAAAAAATTATCGTTTATATATATATATATATATATATATATATATATATATATATATATATATATTAGTATGCTATCTCGTGTCATTTTTGAAGTTTAGTTTTATTTTGATACAAGGCCAGAATTTATGGGGCACCAAGTTTGTACCAAATTTATTAATAATTATCTGCTAATACATTTCGGGTCTTTTATCATTTTATTCGGTGTTTCTTATCGAGGAGCGAAATACCTGAAGAAGGCCGGAAGACATATCGACCGAAATGTTGTGAATATAGCAATAAAGATGAAGACAATAGCATGAAAACTTTAAATGATAAAAATCATCAAGCTTCATCTCAGAAATTCAGACATCCAAAGTTCGGATCATTATACCATCTGAGGGACGTTTTTATCATGTTTTTTTTTTTTCGTTATTTGTTGTCAAATTTCGAATTTTTAAAAAAATAATTTATAAACATTATTCTAAGGCCAGGGTTAAAGTGCCCGGTCTGACTTACTTGCTACTAATAGCTGGAAGGATATAATTTGGATTCATACTTTTCCCAACGGTATCAGTTCAATGTAAAAAGCCCTGTTAAGGATTTTGAACTCAGTAGCCTAGTCCATTTCATCTGACGATAACTGTTACATCACGGGGCCCACCTAAATCATGTACATAAACAAGTAAATCCATAATAATGAGATATATATATATATTGGCCTAATGGGCAGATGGTTCACCAATGGCCCAGGAAAGCAACGTTCAACCCCAGGTCGAGTCATACCAAAGACTCAAAAAATACTTGTTACCTCGTTGGTAAATTCTCAACATTGTAAAGTTGGGATCAAGAGTAAAGTGGAGCAATCCAAGGAAAGGAGTAGCACCCTCCCATACACATCGATGTAGTTGCTAATGAAAGGTCAGTCTTTGGGTCGCTCTCGATAACGGTCGTCAACTTTTTCCTATATATATATATATATATTGTTATAGTTCTTTTATAATAAAATCACTCGATAAACATAGTGTATCAGATTTTATAAATTGGTTGAAAATGTTCACGAAGCCGGTCTGTGATGACAATAAAACGTCCAAACAAATTAAAGTCAATTTGAACGGTCGAAAAGAACTTCCAATACGAAAAGGAGACTTAAATGACATTGAAAAGGAGAAAGAATGTTTAACGAAGTTAAAAAGCAGAGGAGTCCAATAGAAAAATTGTGAAAAATTCTTGTTACTTAGACGTACATCTGCAAGCAGCATTTTTACAGAGGGAAAAGAAAGCAGTATCTAAAAAATAATCTAATCTTAGGTTTATCATAAACACAATACACTTTTTTTTTCTTTTCCATGTGGCGACTTCCACTTCATGATTAAAGGCCTGCAAACAATTTTGCAGGATCATCTGACTGAGCCAAGGCTGGAATAGTCGTCATAATCGGAAAAAAAAAGAAAAGAAGAAAAGAAAACAGACCTATTGTTACCAAAATTGAGGCGTTTTGATTGCTATCATTTTTATGGAGACGTTCAGTATGCAGGTAGAATGAAAAAGAGAATATGAAGGACTGGCTTAGGGGGATGAGAAAAGATAGTAAAGTAAAGAAAAAAAGAAAACAAAAAGAATTGACGTGAGAGAGAGAGAGATAGAGAGAGAGAGAGAGAGAGAGAGAGAGTATGGAAAAAAGAGAAAGGTTTAGTTGTAAAAAGAAAGAAAATAAAAAAAAAGCTTTAGAAAGTCAGTAAGAAGTGTTGTGGCGCAGGAAGTTTTCCGACAGGGATTACTTGCACTGACAGCTGAGTTCTATCGCCACTAAACCAAACTTTGGTCTGCTTAAAATAACAAACGCCGTGTTTACGTTGATGGCGTCCGCTAGAGGAGAAGGAACACACGATCCAGGATTTAGTCAGACCTACCGTCCATGCAGGCAAGAAACGGATAAAAAAAAAAAACAGAAAGAAAAATGGAGATAAAAAAAACAAAATGCCACCACCTCCTTAAAAAAAAAGTAAAGAAAAGAATAAAGCAGAGAAGATTGTTCGAGTGGGTGGGGAAGGTCGACATTGGTGTGTAAATGTAAACAGGCGATGAACGGTCGGTTAGAAACACCTGGGTCTCAGGAAAGGAGAATTATAGCAAGGGTTTTGTGGAGTCGGGTTTGATGTCGGGAGATACGTTTGAGGCTACGAAAAGTTTTTTTTTCTTTTTCTTTTTAGCAGAAGGGGAGCATAGGACACCAATAAAAGGGGGAGGTTTGGTTTGATTTCTTTGTTTAATGGCATATCAACCATTGTGGGTTATTTAATACCAAATGCATTCTTATAGAAGAATAGTGGTAATACAATTATCCCCTCGCTGAAGAAATAAGGCGTTTTAAAGATTTCGCAAAACGTATAACACCGAAATGGAATGTATTCAACGAATTGGAGTTCCAATACGTTTACTGAGATGTTGAAGTCCAGAACGTTCACCCTTACGCCACGGGGAATTCCCCCTGAAGAGGGTAGAGTCGTGAAATGAAGAGTCAGTTACAATTTTCGAAACTACCTCAGCGTAAGAATTTTAAAGGGATGGCGTTGGGTTTGAAATGTGACATATTTGCTGTTATCATAGTTATCAACCGCTGCGCTCGGGAAGGATATGACACAAGGTCAATTTTTAAGCGGAGTTTAACTGATTTGAATTCAGAGTTTTCCTTCTTGACTAGTTGCCTCACCAAGGCTGAAGAAATCAGTCTGCCCTACTATTTACCCATAGCTGGAGGAAGAGTAATTGGATTCATACCTTTCCCAAGGGTATTAGTGCAATGTGAAATGCCATCAGTCTCATCCAGGATTTGAACTCGTGTCGCCGTGTCCATTTCCTACAACGATAACCATTACACCACGGGCACCTCCAATCATATTTGCTGTTATGGTTCGTCGTCTGTCCTCTTTGTTTTTACTGCGCATGCGCGTGTGTGCACGCAAACACAATGACATAATATCTCGATCTCTGAACGTCTTATATTTCAACTGTATGTACAAATTTTCTCTAAATTAATCGACAACTACAATGACATATAAGCACCTGAGTATGCGAGAAGGGGTTGTAAAGTTCTCGGTCTGACCGAGAAATAAATGTTGTAAACCCAGTAAACATATTCTTATTTATTCCGTAATTCAACCCACTGGGATCATTGTTTCTCTAGTTTCTTTACCCTTCAGAAATAGCTTAATATGTCATTCACTTGTTGGTTGAGCCGTGAACCTTTCAGCAACCATTATATATATATATATATATATATGTGTGTGTGTGTGTGTGTGTGTATATATATATATCATCATCAACATCATATCGGGCTGGTAGCACGGATATCCCTGACCCTCTCTCGCCACCCCTCCCTATCGTTCATCGCCCTAGGTAGGTCTTCAGGACAACATCCCGTATCCTCACATAGCTGCTGAATGTATGTTTGTGCTGGTCGTCCTGCTTTTGCACGGCCATGTGTGGAGGTCCATAAGAGTACATCTCTTATGAGTTCGTCCCTGATTCTCCAGCAGTGTCCTGCATGTTTGGTTCGTCTAACTTGAATAATTTTCGTGATAGGGGGCAGGTGGCCGTACAGTTGGTGTCTTGTGGGGTGTTGCCGCCAGGACTTGTTTAAGATTGCACGTAGCATTCTTGTGTAATTGCCGTCTAGCTTCTTCTCCAGCCGTTTTGTTAGCGTCCATGTAGTGCAGCCATATAGCAGTATCGATGTGACCGCTGCCTGGAAGAAACTGCATTTCATTTTATCGGTCATGTCTGACTTCCAGATAATCGACAACCTATTGATAGCTGTCCATGCTTTCGCAAACCTCGTTTCGATGTCCTTTTCGGTTGATTCGACGCTGCTTCCTAGGTAAGTGAATTTGTCTACTAGTTTAAGAGGGGTTCCTTCCAGTGTGGAGATGTCCCCCGTTTGATTGTAGCTCATATATTCCGTTTTGTGTGCATTAACATAGAGACCTATGTTTGCTGCTGCTCGTTCCAAACTATGCAGTAGTGTTTCGGCTTGGTCAGGTGTATTTGCCAGTATCGCTATGTCATCGGCGTAGTCGGCGTCGGTAATTGTTGTTGCGGGGTACCTTCTGCTTCTTTTCTTCGTCAGTTCGAAGCCATTCTCTTTGATTTTGTCAATCGATGTTCTAAGTACGTAGTCTAGACAAATGATAAAGAGGTACGGATCCAGCGTGTCCCCTTGTAGTACTCCTGCTACAATGTCGAAGTATTCTGTGTCTCCATCTGGTGATCGAACTTTTACTTTAGTGTTTCTATAGAGAATCGTTATTGCCGCTACGGTTTCTTTAGGTATGCCGTACGCTAGTAGGATTTGTTCCATCTTTCCTCTGTGAATGGAATCGAAAGCCTTGGTAAAGTCAACAAAAATTAATGTCGCTTGTAGGTTTTTTGCCCGTACACCTTCAAGGATTCTACGGATTAATATATACATATATATATATATATATATATGTATATATATCAAACAAAACACAATTATTTCCAAGAAGCAGTTGAGTCTATACTACTATTTGGATGCACCACATGGACACTGATTAAGCGTATACAAAAAACTTGACGGCATTGCACAAGAATGTTACGAGCTATTCCGAACAAATCCGGAAAGCAACATCCCATAAACAACAGCTGTACAGCTACCTACCTCCCATCTCTAAATCAGATGAATAAGACATGCAGGACACTGATGGAGGAGTAAATGAGAACTCATGTGACGTTCTCCTGTGAACCCCCTCACATGGACGAGCAGGTGTTGGTACAACAGCTCTGTATAGACACAGGATGTCGTCTAGAAGACCTGCCAAATGCCATGGACGATAAAGAAGAATAACGAGAGAGAGAGAGAGAGAGAGAGTCTGGTAAATCTGTGCTAGGGGCACGACATAATGATTATAATATGTACCATCAAGAATACTGGGATTTTCATGGGGTAAATTGACTTCATATTTAACAATAGCAATACAAAAGAATTTTTGACAGATATTCTGTGTCTGCGGTCAAAGTCTTGACGTTAAACCCGGCGTCGTCAGCTACTTCAGCAAGTATACATTGCATGAACTCGACCTTACGCAAAACATTTGTCATCGCCAGATTGTGAACTGTCTCTAATTTAAAGAAAAAAGAACGAAATTGATTTGTTTACTTTTTTGGTTTAGTTGTATTATCTTCCGATTTGTTCCATCCTATTTCAATCTTATTTTATTGATCTTCCTGTAAAATTCTCAAGAATAATACTAAGTTATTTAAATTTGAAAGAGAATTATAATGTACCCACCCATCTTGTTTGTTTTGTCGTTTAATGGCATATCCACCTTCTTGGGTTAATATAATGCAAAATCCATTCGTATAGAAGAACAGTAGGGGCACTATTTAATTCATAGCTGGTAGGATAAGAGGGTTCTAAGATATCCAAGGGTATTTGTCCGAAAGTGTACATAATAGCGTGACTGGGGTTCGAACTCGTTGACTACGATTACTGCAGTCTAGTGCTTTAACCATTACACCACGAGAATCGCTCATTTCGTGTTTGTACAATAGAAAAGACGGTTTAAATGTTACTGTTTCATTTAATTTTTTTCATTTTCATTTCATATCATTTTATATAATTCTATTTAATTTATTATATATATATATATATATATATATATATATATATATTTTATTACTCTTTTACATTGAATGTGTAAAAATTTCAATATTGAACGTGAGATTATATTTTATTTGATTGGAACGATGAGATTGAGATGAATAGATTTTGTCCTGTGTGCTTTTCGTTTTATACTATTTACCCAACCCCTCCGCTCGGGCAGGATATGACACAAGGTCAATTCTTTAAGCGGAGTTTAACAGGTTTTTCTTCTCCTAGACTAGTTGCCTCACCAAGGCTGAAGAACCCAGTCTGTCCTACTATTTACCAATAGCTGGAGGAAGAATAATTGGATTCATATCTTTCCCAAGGGTATTAGTGCTATGTGAAATGCAATCAGTCTCGTCCAGGATTTGAACTCGTTTCGCCGTGTCCATTTCCTACGACGATAACCATTTCACCACGTTTATAAACATCTTGAAAATAATTTTTCTACATAGTAATCAAATATAAAAAAAAGTAAATAAAATTGGCAACCTTAGTTGAGGGTGACTCGAAGACTCCCTTTTCAATAGCTACTACACCGATGTGTAGGGGAGGGCGCTACTCCATTCCTTGGATTGCTTCACTTTACCCTTATCTTATAGTGCTGAATGTTAAGCAAGGCGGTATCAAGTGGCATTTTTGAGTCTTTGGTATGACTCTACCTGCGATTAAACCCCGGTCTCCCGGACCATTGGCAACGATTCTACTCATTAGACCAATAGAAAAACTCACAACGTAAATATCCGCGTTATGACATAAGAAAATAAAGTAAAATTTTAAAACCGAGTATATCTATAAAATCTCAAGCAACTCCAATCTTTTGCCAGTCTCTAACCGAGGATAAGAATAAACTGACTATATCCGCTGCAGAGGAGTAAGACCCTTAACCACCAAAAAGGTGGGTCCTGTGAATGAAAAACTACACTAAGTCGTGAGACTGCAATTGAGTGTGGAGGATACCTTCATTTCCATTATTTCCAGGTTCACTCCGACCCGAAGTGAAAGTATCTGACAAGTCACCATCTATTGGCCAAATAGAGCCAAAAATTATTTGTATTAGACAAGAATACTTAATAACTTATAACCGTGTGTAAATTAACTGTATTATGTTCCACATGCATCTCGATGTGCAAGAAATCTCATAGTCTATTTCCACTTTCTCGTGCTTTTTTTCTATAGAATGTCTCATAGTTTTATTACTCTTAAATCTTTTCGAATTTTCAGCTAATCTTTATACTTCTTCAGCTATCTTTTTTTCTCTTTCTGTTCGTTTAACTCTTTCCCGCTTTACCGGCCATTCCACTATGGCATTGCAGATTACCTCCCTTCCCGAAATAATTTTCTGGAGAAGTTCAAAATTGTTGCTTTTGTTATTTTTTTCTTCAAGCCGATGAAATCTTACCAATTCAAGGTAGAAGCAAAAAAACAAAAAAAAACAAAAAAACAAAACAAAACAAAACAAAACGAAAAAACAAAAAAACAAAAAAATAACATAATATTAATCTAAACAATAAATGGAGGGATTACCGGAAGTTTTATTTCATGTCTCCATCCGATTTCCTTTCCTTTATTTGTTTATGTATGAATAGGCACCATTTTCTTTTTCCTACTCATTCTTTATTTGTACATTGGCTTTTTTTAAAAATTTGTTACTCGATCGCACATTATGCATACACGACGGTCTTTGTGTTAACATATACATAAGATTGTGCATTAAAAACTGAATATGAATATTAGAATTTTTGTCTTTATGACAATTTGTATGCGTTCTTTAAGTCTATGATTTAAGAGAGCATTACAGTACGTTTGCAAAATGCTTTAAGTATGTCATAAGTTTATGTCTCTTCCAATGATTTTTTTAATAAGCTATTACTTGTGTACTTACATTACACACTATTTAACTTATATTTGATATATCAATATGAATTTAATATTTTTACCTTGTTGATTCGATCCTTTCGAAAATGTGTATAGGTTTGTGTCTGCTCAAAAGCTAACACAACATTCTTCGGTTGAGAAGACACTTCATAAATTCAATATTAATGTAATCACCTCAAGTTTTTCAATATATGTACCATTATATCAAAGGTTTGAGTTGAATGAATTGAATTCAAGTTTTTATTTGACTCTTCATGAAAATTTAAAGTTAACTGCAATAAAATCATGATATCTTTTATTATAAGTCAGTAGATTTTATTCTGTATTTGTAAATGTATTTATTTTTAAATAGATATTTTTCATCTGAGATACACGTATATTTGTGAGATTATGACAAGAGAAAAGATATACACGTATATGTGTGAGGTTATGAATCGAGGAAAAGGATGTATAAACACAAGTGAATTTATTAAGCTTATATTTTATTCATATCTAAGATTGTATATAGTTACTGGTACAACTAAAGGTAAATCTCAGTGGTGTAGTAGCTACATGCTGGACAGAGACATTATCATAAGCGAGTTTGAACTCCAGTCACGCTATAACGTTCCCTTTCAGACGAATACTCTTGAGAAAAGTGTGATCCTCTCATGTCTACTACATTTATAAATTAAATGGTACGAGTAATGTTCTTCTTCAAGAACGGCGTTGATATTGAATCACCCACGAAGTTTGATATGCCATTAAACAAAGAAACCAAACCAAATACGACCACTTGTAGTGTAGATCCAGATTGATTCAGAATATTTCACTATCTCAGATTAGTTGCTCTATCAAGGCAGCAGATCAGAGTCTGTCATTTTATTTTATCTAAAGTTGAAAATGCCCAGTCAGCTGGGGCTGTAAAATATGGTTCAGTTTGATTTTAATGTCAAATTCTTCCTTCTAGAAGGACAGTAATGGTACGATTTAACCCATAACTGGGAGGATAAGGGGGTTCATACCTTTCCCAGGGGTATTTGCCCGAAAGTGAACGTAATAGTACGAACTCGCTTACTACGATTCCGCAGTCCATAGCTTTAACCATTCCACCAGGAGGATACCCCTGCAGTAAAATATTCCGACTGCATCTCTACTGAGGGATAAGACCCTTCCAACGAGTGTTCTGCATCTGACACTAAAATATCTGACGGTGAGGCTCCTGTCCTGGGGTTTTGGGCAATGTAGAGTACTCGTTTGTTGCCATTGCTCTCTGGTCCACTTTGACCAGGAGTAGTAGCACCTAATCGGGTCTTATCTATGAGTCAAATTGAACTGTTCGACATTTAAACTGTGTGCGAACAAATGATTTATGTTAAAATGATTTTTTAGAAAGAGAACTCTTTGAACATTTAACTGTGTGTAAACGGATGAGCAATGTTGAATAGAATTACTTGTGTTAAATAGTAATACTTGAAACTCTTTAACTGTCTGCTTTGGTTTCTTTGTTTAATGGCATATCAACTCTTTATAGGTTATTTAATGCCAAAGCCATTCTCCTAGAAGAACAGTAGTTGTACTATTTAACTCATAGCTGGAAGGATGAGGGGGTTCATACCTTTCCGTAGGGTATTTGCCCGAAAGTGAATATAATAGCGCGACTGGAGTTCAAACTCGCTTACTACGATTCCGCAGTCCATCGCTTTAACCATTACACCACGAGGACACCCCCCCTTAACAATCCGCCTAAATGGAATTATTAGTATCACATAACAATATATGGAACCATTTGACTGGGCAAATGAATGAATAGTGTTCAACAGAATAATTTTTTAATAATTCTATTCAAGATTAATCCTTCTTTGGCTCCAAAGAAAGGATTAGTATTGAATAGAATTATTAGTGTTACATAGGAATAATTGAGACTATTCAACTCCGCAGATTCAATAGCAATACTACTATGCAAACAAATTAGTACTAACTCAATTAAAAATGAAATCGTCGACAAACCATTCGCATACAAATCATTTATGTATATCTATTAAATGTGAGCAAACAAATGACTGATTTTAATTTGTTACTGTCGCTTAGCAATACTTGAAACAATTTAACTTTGACCAAACAAATGATTAACAGTGAATAGAAATATTCGCGTGAGGTAGAAATCCTTGAATCCATTTAACTGTGTGCAAAAAAAAATTAGCTCAGGCGAATTTAAAAAGGTTATCAAAAAAATGTGGTTACAAATCCTGTATATTTAGCACATATTTTTCAACAGTATTAGGCATTAAATAACCAGCAATGGTTGATATGCTATAAGAGCCAACAAAACCAAGTCATATATATTTAATATATACGTATAAAGAGGATTTGACATTAAATAACCTACAATGGTTGATATGCTATAAGAGCCAACCAAACCAAGTCATATATATTTAATATGTATGTTTAAAGAGTATTTGACATTAAATAACCTATAATGGTTGATATACTATAAGAGCCAACCAAACCAAGTCATATATATTTAATATATATGTATAAAGAGGATTTAATATTAAACAAGCTACAATGGTTGATATACTATAAAACCCAACCAAACAAAAACCGGTGAAGTGGAGAGATGTTTTCATGCTTTTCGCAAGGGTTTAAGTAAAGGCAAACAACTTCGACTTGAATTTAAACTCTGCTCTTTTTGTGTGCAGTTACCCTCCCCCAGAAATGGATAAATCATCCTCGATTCATTAATAGACTTCTTGAGTTATGACTTTGTACTCAAAATAATTTTTGTTGAAAAAAAAGGCACATAAACACTCAATAGTGGTTGAGCAAATGTTCTACAAAAATCACTAAGTCTGCAAAGACATTCCTCTCCTTTATTGAAAGCGGTCTTTTTATTCTTTTTTTAATCTTACTTCTACTAACGATATTAAGTACCAAAAGTATCTTTAGGGAAAAGAGGAAATGCATCATTAAATCCCTATCAATCAAATGATTAGAGCCCATTTAGTCTCAGACCCCAGTGAGCTAACGACCAGTACAGACAATGTTGATAAAATGCTATGAGCAGCGCCAAGAATTCCGTATTGAAAATGAATTTCTTAGCAGGCTAATAGGTAGTGTCCCACGGAATCCCGGGATAATTCCTTCTTCGTTTGCCATATCTCTGTTCCCAGAATGATCGATCCCATTAGAGCAAGAGATTGGAATCCCAGGTTTAACATTCTTGTATCCAAAAAAAGGAAAAATGAGGGTTCACTTTAGAATCTCAGTTAATGCGAATCTCTTAATTCTTATGTTTTTCGTATGCCATATTTTCATTTTTTCCTTTACTGTGAAATGGCGTCGGTTTACATATAAAATATTGGTTTGACTTTGGCTTCTTTGTTTCTTTAACCAATAGCTTGGTAGAATAAGGGGTTCTTACCTTCCCTACGTATATTGATCTGAAAGTGATTTTAATAGTGCGACAGGAGATTGGACTTGCTTACTACGGTTTTAGTTTCATGTTTAATGGCATATCAACCTTTGTATATTTAATGCCAAAGTTATCTATGCAGAAGAACAGAAGTGGTACTATTTGACCCATAGCAGGAGAGCGAGAGTAAGAGGATCATGTATTTCTCAAATGCATTAGTCCCAAAGTGAACGTTACAACGTGACTAGAGTTCGAAATCGCTCACAACATACGTTAGCCACGTGGACTCTCTACTCAAAAAAAAAAAAAAATTAGATTCGTATCGGACAGATAATCAGTAAGAAAAATTATGAAATATCTTAAATAAATTCCGTTAATTTCGTAATACATTGATTGTTTTTTTACTATGCATCCCCTGCAAAGGTAAAAGATCCCTTTAACTTCGAGAGAAAGGTTTGGTGAATGTCAATAAAAAATAATCAATAAAAATTGAATGACTAGTCCGAAGGGCTTACAATATACTGGTTGTATCCCTTGCAAGGGGGATAGACAGCACACAAAAAGGGGTGTCCTTGGTATGGATGTTAAACTATATTTGAGTGAGAGGATTCAGTTCTGGAAAGTGTAAAGAAACCATTCATTGCCATTACTCATGAATTCACTTTGACTCGGATTGGTAGTGCTTGTTTGTGTGTAATCTATGAGTTAAATAGATCTGATTAAAAATTAGTCTTATTCGATAGGACGGGATGAACAAAAACTTTTACGAAATAATAACACAAAAATAGTGAATATGAATGATCAATGAACGCTTTTCTCTCACCTCTAAGCATAAAATAATCCTTTACTGGTTGACATACCGTTAAAATCAAACATCGATTTTTTTTTTTACTGGCACGTATATTTTTTAACAGAAACGGGATTGACATTTTATCTGATGAATAAAGATTGATAGATTTCCTTTAACAGCATGTTAACCCGTCAAGGTTAATTATATGCCTAGAGGTTAGGGAATCATATTCATTGTACATTTATATTAACATGTTTTGTGTCGTGGTTTTTAAGAGTTGTTTCTTTTTTCCTTCGGTTATATGATATAAACTATTCCTATCAAACCCCAAAATTTGCACAATTATATGATTCAAGTAACAAATAAAAATACTAATTTTTTATTAACAGTTATAGTAAGTAAAGTTGGCGACCTTAGCCGAGGGTGACCCGAAGGCTCCCTTTTTAATAGCTACTACACCTTGGTGCAGGGGAGTGTGCTACTCCATTCTCTGGATTACTTCACTTAACCCTTTACCTTATAATGCTGAGTGTTAAGCAAGGCGGCATCAAGTAGCATTTTTTGAGTCTTTGGTATGACTCAACCTGGGATTGAACCCCGGTCTCCCAGACTATTGGCGAACAGTGACTATTCTTCATATTTACACTTTACTGTTATATTATGTAAAGTATTCGATTTGACGCTAACGATTTTCAGGCAGTTCAATTTGACCCATAAATAGGACCCTAACATGTCCTACGATTTTGGGTCAGCGTCAAGCTGAAAGTAATGACAATGAACCAATATTCAACACTCCCCTGATCTCCTAAACTAGAATCTCAACATCAGATGCAGTTTAGTGTCATATCGAAGAGCTCTTTTTTTAAGGGCGGGGAGGTCTTAACCCTCTGCTGGGGGAATATTGTAAGCTTCACCGACAGTACTTGAATAAAAGCGAAAAAGCAGGTTTATTTTGTCGGCGTAAAAGCAATATTTTTCATTATTTACATTTAAAAATGGTAGAAACCTCTCTCCACTTTAAATAATAACATTTTCAAAAAAAGTTAAATGTAAAGAAGACTGTCTAAATTTATAAACTTTTATAAAAAAAAAAAAGAAGAAATGATCTGTTGTAAAAGAGGTCATTGCAAGAATTGCAAGGACATTTTCTTTTTCTAAAAAAGTCGAGAGCAATCGGTTCAACGAGTCTTACTATCTTGTTTGTTGTTGTTGACTTTTTTTTTTAATGTTTAGCAAATGTAGATTTGAAATTACACTGTTAATGTGTGAATGATCTGTCTACTTTAGCGTAATTCTGTTCACACATGCATACCAATATATAAGAGATAAATATTTATTCGCCAATCTACTTGCCTATGTTTCTGATATACAAACATAAATATGTGCTAACATAAATTGGCATAGAATAATTGTATGTGTATGCATACATTTACGTTCTTATATATATATATATATATA
Organism: Sepioteuthis lessoniana; assembly: GCA_963585895.1. Classification (NCBI taxonomy): domain Eukaryota; kingdom Metazoa; phylum Mollusca; class Cephalopoda; order Myopsida; family Loliginidae; genus Sepioteuthis; species Sepioteuthis lessoniana. The sequence continues at coordinate 36,558,676 of OY757906.1, forward strand.
TATATATATATATATATATATATATATATATATATATATGTGTGTGTGTGTGTGTGTGTGTGTGTATATATATATATATATATATATAAATATATATATATTTATACAAGAGTTTTATGGTTCTTACTAATTCACTTGGTGAGTTAATGGAGGACCAAATGTTATAGCATTGTTAAATAGTGCTCAATATCAAAGAGCACACACACACACACACACACACACACACAGATATATATATGTATATATATATATATATATATATATATATATATATATGTATATATATTACATAGCAATGTTTACTACCATGTAATACAATATATATATATATATATATATATATATATATATATATATATATATATATATATATCTCAATTGGCATAGTGGGTAGATTGATCATCAATGGTCCGGAAGACTAGGGTTCAATCCCATGTCAAATCATAGCAAAGACTCAAAAATGGTAATTGATGCCCCTCTTGCTTAACAATCCGCATTATGAGGGACGGTTCAAAGGTAAGTGGAGAAATTCAGGGAAAGGGGTAGCATCCTCCCCTACACGTTGATGTAGTAGCTATTGAAAATGGATCCTTCAGGTCAACATCGATTAAGGTTGGCCAACACACACACACACACACACACACACACACACACACACACACACACACACACACACACACACACATACAAATACACACACACATATATATATATATATATATGTATATATATTTATTTATATATATAATAGTTAAAGACCTCTCTATATATATACATACCTGCATATTATATATTGCCTTCAGGTATAGGGGTAACTCTCTCTCTCTCTCTCTCTCTCTCTATATATATATATATATATATATATATATATATATATATAGAGAGAGAGAGAGAGAGAGAGAGAGTTCAAACCCAAATCGCTGTTACGTTCACTTTCGAAATAATACACTTGGGAAATGTATGAAACCCTTATCAACAAAGATGGTTTTGGCATTTAATAACTCATGATGGATGATATAATATTGAGCAAAAAATAATACAAGATCATACGTCAGGGCTCTTTCAAAACATTCAAAGCCTCACCCAGAAATATCAACTACAGCTGATCTGTTTCGTTGTGGCAACACACTATCACTTTGTCCCATTCAGCTTGGGCAGCAGAATACACTGACTGCTTCTCTATACACAGGTAAGACTTCCACAATGAATTTCCTGATATGACACTGAACTACCTAAGCCCAGTCGGCTGGAGTTGCAGAATACACTGACTACATCTCGGCAGAGAGGTAGGACATCCCCAACGAGTGTCTTGATAGGACACTAAACAATCTGATGGTGAAGCTTAAGTAATGCTGGAACTTTGGAAAATGCAGAGTATCACTTCATCGCAATCACTCCCAGGTTCACTCTGGCCAGGAGTGGTAGCACCAGATAGGGTCCTATCTATGGGTCAGATAGAATATACTTTAGACTGCATACTTATTCCAAACTAAATTGTTTGAAATAAAGCTGTTTGACATTTTACTCCGTGTAAACAAAAAAATATACTTATACTGAACTGAATTGTTTGAAACGTTTATCAAAATTACGTAATTTGGCGTTAAATGACCCAAAGCGGGTTGATATGCCGTAAAACAAAACAAACAACCAACTAATAAGCACTATCACTTTTTATAAAACGAGAAAAACTAAAACAAATTTCTGTTTTTATTGCTATGCAGGGGAGTTCCATGAAAACTTGAAAAGTGTGTGACAAATGTAAAATCTGAGTGAAGCTTAGAACTGAACGACTCAGGTGTATGTCCGTATTTGTGTGTGTACATATATATATACATCCATTCATATATATGTGTATAAGTACAGACACACACACACACACACACACACACACACACACAAGCATATATATATATATATATATAAGGATGGTAGATTTTGGTAAATCAGAAAAGATGATGAAAATAAGAGCAAAAGTGGATAAATCAAGCAGTTACAACGGGTTAGATAGTAATATTTCGATGTTTATTCAAGGAAGAACTTCAGTTCATTATATACTTTTAAATACCTATGCTTTTATATATCTATATATATACTTGTACACACACACACACACACACACACACACACACACACATATATATATATATATATATATATATATATATATATATATATATATATATATATATAAGTGGTGCCTTCAATAAGTTTCCAGCCTTTTTTGTACAGGCATTTAAAGTTGTCACAGACTCTTGAAAATTAAGTATGTTATTGCTACACATCTTATGAGATGGCGGACCAACTTTTATGATTTCAGGTTCAAAGGAACAGCTACAGCAGGAATTGGAATACGCCCTAATAAAGCCTGATTGTCTCAGCTGGTGAATTTCAAAAATGTAATCTGGACGTGAGGACACTTTAGAAGAAGGATATGCAATAAAATTTTGTTTTTAAACTTAGAAAAAATGCCACAGATACGTATGGAATGCTTCAGAATGCTTTTGGACCATCTTGCATGAATCGAGCATCAGTTTTGAGTGGTATCAGAGATTCAAAGAAGATAGGGAGTCTGTGATCGATGATGAGAGGTGTGGGAGGAGTAAGCTAGTCAATACGCCAGAGTTGATTGGCCAAAGAGTTAGGGTTAGGGTTACTATGTTGAAGTTTTCAGGGAATTCAGGAAGAGATTCCTAGGGAAGAGGCTCGTACTCTTCAAATTTGTTCAGTGGCATTTTCACCAGGACAGTGCACCAGTCCACAACTCCATCCTTGTCACTGACTATTTGACCAAGTTGGGCATCAAGATCGTTTCTCAGCCTCCCTATAGTACAGACCTTGCTCCCTGTAACTTTTGGTTATTCCCTAAGCTTAGAGGCTGTCGTTATGAGACAATTGAGGAGATGAAAGAGGCTGTGACGATGGTCGTTGACACACTCACACAAGGGGACTTCCATGTGGCCTTCCAGAAGTCTTGGGAACAGTACAAGTGCATAGCAGTCGGAGGAGATTACTTCGAAGGGGACTAGAGTTTCATGTGCGTACTATCAATAAAAGTGCCCATACGAAAAAGTCTGTAAACTTATTTAATGATCCTCGTATATATATATATATATATATATATATACATGCATGCACATATATACATCGATGCATACATGGATATATATATTCATGTATATATATATATATATATATATATATGCCAATACATACATGCATATATATATATATATGTGGGGGGGTATATATCATCATGTCGCACCGCCAGCACGGATCTCCCTGACCCTCTCCCACTACCTGTCTCTACTGTTCATCGCTCTAAGCAGGTTTTCAAGGCTACATCCTGTATCGGCACAGAGCTTTTGTATTTAGGTTCTAGCTTGTCGTCCTGTCTTTGCTCGCCCATGTGAAGGGGTCCACAGTAGTATGTCATTTATGAGTTCGTCCCTACTTCTCCAGCAGTGTCCCGCATGTCTGGTTCATCTAACTTGGATCGTTTTCGTGATGGGTGATTGGCGGTCGTACAGCTGCTGCTTTGTAGGGTGCTGCCTCTAAATATTTTTTGCAGCATTCTTGCGTGGTTACTGTCAAGCTTTTTCTCCATACGTTTAGTTAGCATCCATCTAGTCCGTCCATTTAGCAGTATAGACACGACTGCTTCTTGGAAAAAAAACTGCGTTTTATTTTATTGGTTAGGTCTGACTTCCATATGACCGAGAGCCTATCGATAACAGTCCATGACTTTGCTAGTCACGTGTTGATATCTGTCTCGGTTGATGAGACACTGTTTTCTAGGTAGGTGAATTTGTCCACTAGTTTCAGAGAACAGCCTTATAGTGTGGAAATGTATATGCATACATTTATATATATATATATATATATATACGTATATATTTTGCATATATATATATATATATATATATATTAACACAAACACACTCACACACCCACACACATATATATATATACATATATATATATACATTCTTGGAGTGTCTCATGTATCTAGCCACTTTGAAGAGTTGTGATACAACGAAACAGTCTGTGTGACTGTGGATGACAATATATATGCTTTCCCACCCAGGGGTTGAGCACTCTGGTTAAGGAATATAACAGTTGCCTCTCGCGTAATGAAAAACTCTTCTATCGAATTGAGCACTCTAGCCACCCTGAAGAATTGTGATACAAAGAAACTGTCAGTCTGTGGATATATAAAAATGTATACATATATATATATATATATATATATATATATATATATATATATATATATATATATATGTATATACAAATGTAGCTAGAAGATTGTCCCAACGAAAATCAAATGCTCAAACTCTCAAAAGAACCAGCCCGCATTTTTAAGTACTTGCAATACATGCAACTGAGAAATAGAAGTCATGGAGTTGAAATATAGAAGAAAGATAACATTTCTAAAAGCAAGAAAGATATTTGAATCCTTTATGAATTATAACACCTATACCAAAGTATCACAGAAAGTGCATCTAACATGCAACATCACCAGCAAGAATCAACAAGATAAATACGGAACTCTCATGGAAAATCTAATGTTATTAGAACTAAACGACTGGCCAAAATTTCGTGAGTAGTTACATAAACTATACTTAGCTGAAACTTATCAGACAGAAACACAAATTACACACAAAAAAATTAATAAATCCACGATATTCACCTAAATCATTATATAAAAAAATATCTATCGAAAACAGCTAATCTCAAGTCTGAAACAAGTACCTTTTCTTGAGGGAAGATTGGGCAGATCACTAATCTGCCCTCCAATTCTCAAAATAAATATCTCTGGAAAAACCTATTTCACCGACTCAAACCATACAGCAAAGCAAACGGTGAAAAATCAAAACACATTCAAAGTATACCAGATTAATTCCAGCCTCCCCAATAATTCAAAATAAACCATACCCAACTAAACACTGAAAGGGCAGAAAATATTAAACCACTCATCATCTCAATACAGAGATCATCTCAACATCAAGAATATAATCTCCCAATAAGTTATCCATAAATACCATGAAAAGAAACTCAAGCAATACAACTCATAAGGATGAACTAAAACACTATATAGATCCAATTGTGAAGAAAGTATGGATATTGCAGTTGATAACATAATGGCAAACCTCAAACTTGCAGATAATATATATATGTTGGTTTAACCTCAACTACCCTGTCGAGGAGGCTTACAATGCACCTTTCTGACACAAGTTCAATAGCTCTGCAATAAAGAAAACATTCATGCCCAACAACACAACTACGAAAAATTCTCACCGACAACACAACACTATTAGAACATCAAAATAATAAACAAAAACTTCAGATTCTCGAAGCACTAAATATTAGAAACCTGCAACCAACACTTAATAGAATTAATTTTCGAAACAGCGCTAGTCTACTTAAATGTCTTTAGCTACTGGCACTAATTATAAAATTACATTTAAAAGCAAACGCAATAATCTTCAACGGCAAAGACGCCCTTACACAGTAGTAATATGCTAAAACAAAAGTTACATCACTTTTGTAATAGATCCTCCCCTGATGATGGCCCAAAGTCGGGCAGAAAGTACTAGGGATACATACAACTATGGACAATACATAAATCAATCCCCCCCCTGAATACGATAAAAGTAATACGGGAATTCGAACGGATCCAGAAAAAAATATGTCGACATAAAATGTCTATTATGTTTAATGAAATTTGCATATATAAATATATATATATATATATTGTCATCCACAGACAGACGGTTTCGTTCTATCAGAACTCTGCAGGGTGACTATACACGTAGGACGCTCGAAGCCGGGATCGAAACCCATCCAACTTTACGTTAGACTAAGTCTCAGACCGCTCGGCCAACAAGCGTACCACGTTTGGCTAAGGGAATTTTTTAAGGTATTATGTAGTAACAGCAGCAGCCGTTTGTTTACATTTTTATACCCTATATTGAGGTATTCGTCAATCCGGAGTGGGGAACGATTCCGTCAGGAAAATTAAATTATTCAAAATTCGAATATTTAAATATTCCTGGTAAAGAGCTCAATGTAAATAATTTCACAGAGCAAATATTATTTCAAGAAAAAAACCATATTCGGTCACATTGGGATTATAAATTTATTTCCATCCTGTTCAGAGCATTGATATGAATAAAAAATTCCCCCCCCCCCAAATTTTAACTGGACTTCTTCAAATCCAACATGAAAATAAATTGAATACAGCCAGATGAGGGGGGAAGGAGCAATTTTTTTCTTGAAATTATTTATATATATATATATAAATAATAAAATATATAAGATATACCTAGGAAAGAAAACCATCTACAGAGCATACGCTTGTGAAGGTAAATTTATCTAATTTCTGTCTCGAACACTACAATTCGTTTAAAAACAAAAATATTTGCATACAAACTATTCTGTTAAAGATTTGGCATTAAATAACCTACAAGAGTTGTTATTTCCTTAAAACGCAACATTTAACCAATGTATGCCCGCCCATTGGTCTAGTGGGTAGAGTGTTCGCCAATGGCCCAGGAGACAAGGATTCAATCCCAGGTCGAGTCATACCAAAGATTTAAAAAAATGCTACCTGATACCTCCTTGCTTAACGCTCAGCAAGGTACGTATCAAGAGTAAAGTGGAGCAATCCAGTGATAGGAATAGGGCCATCTCATACACCTGGGTGTAGGTGCAATTGGAAAAGGAACCTCCGGGTCACCCTTGACTACAATCACCAACTTACTTTCTTATATATATATATATATATATATATGTGTGTGTGTGTGTGTGTGTGTGTGTGTGTGTGTGTGTGTGTGTGTGTGTGTGTTTGTGAGAGAGAGAGAGGTAATGTTAATTTTTCTCAAAAACTTAATCAAACCAAAAATTTTTAAAACTATTCTAAATATGGTTTAATGTAAAAAGAACTGACACAAAAGTATTTCTATTATCATTTGAGGTAACAATAAAATAAGTAATCTACTAAAGTCATAAAAGCTTCATTTTCAAAAAATCCGGGCATGAAATCTATTAACGGTTGATATTTTATTTTAATTTCACTTGTCCCGTTACGTAGTTTGATTTGAGGAGCGCTCATCTTGAGTAGGAGTAATCAGTAAGTTCATCTCCTTCCAGGTCTACAACTCTTCCAAGACCAGTTGCTATAACAAGGTTAAAGAGCCTTGATGGTTCCACTATTTACCGATAGTTGACGCGAGAATTATGGGATTCACACCATTCCCGGGTGTATTAGTGCTATGTAAGATTCAAAGTGCCTCGTTAAGGATTTGAACTGAGTTTGTCGAATTCACTTCGTACGACTCAAGCAAACATCTTATATATATTCACCTAAACCAAACAAACAAGGTTTTTATCATTTCTAGTGAAGTATTATACCATAAAACCGGATATTATTATGCATTAATAATTACCAAACTCAACAGATTTCAAAATCTTCAACCAAAATGAAATGTTCAACAATTCTGTAACGAATATTTTTTTTACTTGTCCTATGTCCTTGATTTGGTTGTGGGGTCGCTAATCGTGTAGCATGTCTGAGGTATGACTAGTCTCACGGAGCTCATCTCTCGTCACAACTACAAATAATTTGAATTCAGAGTTTTATTTCTCCAAGACCGGTTGCTGTAACTTAAACAGTTCAGTCTATCCTACTATTTACTCATTGCTGAAGGGAGGATAGTTGAATTCGTACCTTTTACCCTGGGGTGTTAGCGCTATGCGAAATATAAAGAGACTGGGTTCCTAAGCCTTAGTAAGGCAACCAATCTAGGAGAAAGAAAAATTTTCAATTAAAACATGTACTCTGCATCTTATTTATTTCTTATTTAACTGGGCCATTGACCTAATTAATAGAGTGTTCCGGGAGATCGGGGTTCAATCCTAGGTCGATTCATACCAAAGACTAAAAAAAATGCTACTTGATGCTGCTTTGTTTAACACTCAGCATTGCAATGTAAGGATCAAGGGTAAAGTGGAGCAATCCAGGGAATGAAGTAGCACCCTCCCCTACACCTCGTTGTAGTAGCAATTGAAAAGGGAGCCTTCAGGCCACCCTTGACTAAGGTCGCCAACTTCACTTACTTTATGTAAGGTCTACTTTCTATGCTTGCGTACCTATTAGAGACAATTAAATAACGAAACCCTAGCTAGCATTTTGATACATGTTACTGGTCATTATATTAGGATTCATCTGAAAAGGTTCAGAATGTTGGAAAACTCACGTAAATATAACTTTGAGCATTACTTATATAAAATTAGATTTAGCTCAAGAAGTCTTGTAAGACGACAAGTATCAAATTAAACAAAATGTTAGAAAACTTGTTTTTGGTTTTCAACAAAGCATGCTTAGGAGAAAGACAGCTGCCAAAATATTCTTAATATACGATGTGTCATCATTTTAAATAATTAATTTCGCGCATGCGCTTTGTTTGTTTCAGGTTTTGTCTACTGTGCAGGAAAGTAGAGTCAGTTGGGCACTGTCTGTGAGAAAAGCAGCAACATGACACAATTCACTACACCAGAAATTTGGAAATGGCATGCTGTTCGATTTTATATTCACGACGGAAGCTGAAATGTGAAGATTTCACAGTGTTTGGTGTCAATCTGAGAACAGTGAAACAAATTTTTTAAAAAATTGCATGAGTCCAGTGCTGATTCCAAAGGTACGCCTGCACGGAAGCCTCACTTTGATCTTTCTATAAAGGAAAGAACTCTCGAATTATTTGGTATGACTCGACAGGGAATTGAACCCCGGTCTACCTTGACTTTTGCGAATACTCTAACCGCTTGAAAAGAACCTCCGACTTATTGTTTAGATCCAGGAAATAATTGACCCCGATCCTATCAAGGAAATCTTGGTCCAAAGCCATGACAATAGGTCTGATTTTTTTTCTTTTATCAGGCAGGTAGTGCTTGAAGATATTCAGTATTTCTCATACAGGATCACTGGCCATGAAGGACAAAAGAAAAACTTGCACTCTAAGGTTTTCTAACATACTTAAGCATCCCCTCGTGCTTTAGTTTTTTTTTTTTCATACGAGAAATATTTTTCCCAGGATCAAATAGTAAACTTACAGAACAACCATTGACTTATTCTGTCTCAACAAGATGTACAGATATTGATGAAAACCAAACACCCGGTCCACGTTATGGTGTTTGGTGTGGTCACAAGCAATGGAGATCTTATGCCTCTATTCATCTTCCCATATGGTTTCTGACTCAAAATAGAGTTCTATATCTTGGAGGGGGTAGTGCTGCCTCTGTATTGAGAGGGTGATTGCTAAAAAAAAACCTAGCAGCAGGAGAATCCAGTCATGATGAGAGAAACGTTCTGCTGTCAAACTTCCCAGATCGCAATCTCTTTGATAATCATGTGTAGAGCGCGATTGCACGAGAGACCTACAAAATTCGTTCAATATCAAAGATGACCTGAAGGCAAGGATAATGACAGCATTTACCAATTTAAGTAAAGAGATCGTCGAAAACGCTTGTAGGAGATTCTGAAGTCGTCTGGAGGCCGTGGTTGAAGCTAATGGTGATTTCTTTGAATAAATCTAATCTATTGGTTTGGTTTCTTTGTTTAATGGCATATCAACCTTTGTAGGTTATTTAATGCCAAATCCATTCACCTAGAAAAACACTAATGGTATTATTTAACCCATACCTGCGAGGATAAGGGGGTTCATACCTTTCCCAAGGGTATTTGCCCGAAAGTGAACGTAATAGCGCGACTGGAATACGAACTCGTTTACTACGAATCCGCAGTCCATCGCTTTAGCCATTACGTCACGAGGAATATCTTAAGACATAAACACTCTTACAAAAGCACAATAATATCTAATTTTCTCGGTGTATATATATATATATATATATATATATATATATATATATATATATATATATATATATATATATATATATATATATATATATATATATATACTTGCGGATATGAATTTTATGGAGGAAGTTTGATTCAAAGTTCAAGGATGCATGCACTCACACACCGTATCGAATGATGTACTGGCTATCGTGAGAGGAAATGGACTCAGTGAACTGATTAAATAGTAGGACAGGCTGAGTTCTTTAGCCTTCGTCTGACAACTCTGATTTCAAATCAGCTGTACTCCGCTTAAAATTAATCTCGTGTTCCATCCTGCTCGTTCGGGAGAGGTTGGGTAAATCCATTTGCAAACATGCCATCTGTTTCCTACACATTATAATCATATATATATATATATATATATATATATATATGTGTGTGTGTGTGTGTGTGTGTGTGTGTGTGTGTGTGTGTGTGTGTGTGTGTGAAAATATATAATTTCAGGCATATAATTAATTTCCTATTAAAAGAAAATTATGGTAACGTTGAGTATTTTTCTGGGCCTTAATTTTCTCTCTCTCTCTCTCTCTCTCTCTCTCTCATTCTTTCTCTCTTTCTTTCTTTCTTTCTCTCATATATATATGTATATATTATATTGCACTTCGTTCGACACATAACCACATAGTGATTTACTGACGACCAACACTCTCATAATATATATATATATAACCGGACATTGGCCTAGCGGTTAGAGTGTTCGCCAATAGCCTGGGAGACCTGGGTTCTAATCCCAGGTCGAGTCATACCAGAGACTCAAAAAATGGCACTTGATGCCTCCTTGCTTAACACTCAGCATTATAAGGTACGGATCAAGGGTAAAGTGGAGCAATCCAAGGAAAGGACTAGCGCCCTCCCCTACACCTTGGTGTAGTAAGCTATTGCAAAGGGAGCCTTCGGGTCACCCTCGACTATGGTCGCCAACTTACTTTTATATATATATATATATATATATATATATATATATATGAGAAATAGTGTTGTGAATTTTTGTGTACATGAAGTATTAACCATTTATATTACTTATATGTAGAACTCTCTTTAGAAATCTGAAAAGAAGATAAGAATAAAAAAAGATAAAATATATTACGTATGTAAAAAAAGGAAGACAACTAAACGCTTTTTATCTTACATATATTTTTATGTACTTCAAATCTTATTCCTAACCTTCATATATAAATTTTCCCGCATATGAACATATGTATGAATTTACTACAACCTCGGTCCCATAATAGTTGTCACACTAAATATCTTAAAGCTACTTACAAATGTAACAACTTTGTTGCATAGCCACATAATACATATGCAATTATACATATATACATGCAGATTCATAACGACGACACAATAAAGACGAACGGACACAGTTCTTTAGAAAAATATACCTCTCACTTTATTGAAAGGGTTCGAAAGGGTTACGAAGGGTATTATTGTGTGACCCGAGTTCGAATCCAGGACAAGTAAGTTTGCTTTTCCCTTTGCATAGATGCCCTAGGAAAAGGTATAAATTCCTTTGTTCTTACCCAACTTCGGGTAAATATGGGGAGGGGCAGGTTTCATTAGAAGTTGGCGACAAATCTTGGAGATGGAAAGCGAAATTCAAACTAACTTTTTCTCTTCTTAAAAAAATTGACCTTCCGTCACATCCAGACTATATCTGAGGGATTCGGTAAATACGTATATTATCTAGACGAGTCAATAAATTAAAAAAAAATATGAAGCTAATCAAGATATTTTTGAACAGCAGTTTCTGGTGAAACATAGAACTGTGCAAGTGCATCATTCCCCATACCAAAGTGAAACCTTTTCTTGTTTTTTTTTAATTAAGGATCAGACCTGAGGACGTGAGAAATATGATGTTGCAGCTTCTTGTCAAAAAAAAGGAGGAGTTTCAAAAGTTCTTTAACCAATGGACAACTCGGGGAAAAAGTGCGTTGAATGCCAGAGATACTATATTCAAGAATGTTACCGTTTCATTCATTATTCATTTTTCTCTTCGAAAAAACACTCACACTCTTGATAATGTTTGAATACATCTCGTATATATTCATTCATTTGAAATCTTATGTCTATAAATTGATATAAATTTGCTTATTACGCTTTTACACTCATAAGTGTGTGCATGTGTATGTAAGTGAGTATATATATATATATATATATATATATATATATATATATATATATATATATATGTCGGCGATCTTTGTCGAGGGTGACCCGAAGGCTCCTTTTTCGATAGCTACTACACCAAGGAGGGGAGGACTCTATTCCTATCCCTGGTTTGCTCCACTTTACCCTTGATACGTACCTTATAATGTTGAGTGCTAAGCTAGGAGGTATCAAGTAGCATTTTTTGAGTCTTTGGTATGACTCGACCTGGGATTGAATCCTTCTCTTCCGGCCCATTAGCGAACTCTCTAACCATCATGCTATTGTCCGGTATATATATATATATATATATATATATATATATATATATATATATATATATATATATATATGTGTGTGTGTGTGTGTGTGTGTGTGTGTGTGTGTGTGTGTGTGTGTGTGTGATCCTTAGAGTTTTTTTTAATTCATTTACATATACACACACTTTATACATATATATATATATATATATATATATATATATATATATATATATATATATACCAACATCTCCGCGTGAGCAGAATGTGATGCCAGGTCAATTTTAGGCAGAGTTTACGAGGATGGAATTCACAGTTTTCCTTCTCTTAGATTGGTTGCCTAACCAAGACTAAAGAACCCAGTCTTCCTTTCTATTTACCTATACTTTAAGCAAGAATAATTGGGCTCATAACTTTCCCAAGGGTATCAGAGCAATGCGAAATGCATTCAGTCTCTTTCAGGACTTGAACTCGTGTCATCGAGTCCATTTCCTACAACGATAACCATTACACCATGGGCACCCCCGTGATATATATATATATATATATATATATATATATATATATATATATATATATATATATATATATATAAGTATGAATTTGTACATATGTATGGTATTTGCGTCTGTTCCTTGACCCTGAATACAAAGCCAGTACAGTTAATAAAGCGTTAACGTTGTTAAGTGATGGAGGAGAAATATTAAGTGAAGTGAGAAGTAACGAAAAAAGGAAAGAAGGGAATGAAAAAATGAGTTAGGGTACGAACCTGCGTGAAAGAAAGAAAGAAAGAAATCGTGAAAAGAATTGGAGGATTGAAAGAAAGGCATTTAAGTGATGCTAATAATGAACAATAAAAAGAAAGATTAAAAACGAAAAAGATGAGACTCTGCAGTAAATATGCTAGGAAGATCATTGTAGAGAAATGAGTGGAATTATTTGTACCCTTCCCCAATCCCAGAAAAAAAACCCGACCACACACAACAAGTAAAAACTTAGTAGAAGGGAGAAATTTAGAAGAACAATAAGCAATTGAGAATAAAACTGGGTCGCATAAAACGAGAGAAAGAGCTTGGGAAGTAATGGAGTGAATAAAATGCAAAGAGAGAAAGAAAACGAACAACAACAACAACAAAAAGAAAGAAAGAAAAACAAGAAGCTGCAGAATAAAGTGAATGTAGGAAAGAAAGATAATCGAATTGAATAAGTGTGATGTCATCACCTAAGATACAATCTTTAGCAGAAAAGAAACTAGCCAACAAGTCATTTACATTTCGAGTTCACTTGAAATATGAACTCCTATCCCAATCCACAATTTTGTCCTTACTCACCTTCTTTAGTTTACAATCATTATCACAAAGTTATAAATTAAAATCAGTAAATTCAATAGATGACTGTCTTTAAGGATGCGAGTTGTTTAAAACGGTTTTCAACAAAGATGGCGATTTGATGATTTCAGAATTTGCGGGAATAGAAGTTTAAACTAACCCTTGGTAATCACTGAGTGTTGCAGCATTGAAAAAAACTGAAAGACATAAAAGCATCAATTTTGGTATTTTCATCTTCAAACTCTGACCTTCGTCTCTGACCTTCATGTCTTTGTAGAGTGCAATATATAGCGGTAACAGTTTCTTTCAGAAAACCATATGCTAGAAGTATTTGCTACATCTTTAGAAACAAGGTCGAACTCCTGAGCGACGTTCTACGATGACTAATACACACCAGTGTTAACTGACTAGCAAAAACTAATATTCATCAGATACTAGGAACCGTCTGGACGGTTGCCCAGTCGCCTGGGGCTGTAGAATACACCGACTGCACCTCTGTAGAGGGGTAACACCGCCCCCAATGAGAGTCCTAGATATGACACTAAACAATCTGATGGTGAGGTTCTGGTGATGCTGGGGTTTGGGGGAATGCGGACCACCCCTTCATTGTCATTGCAACCAGGTCCACTCTGGCCCGGAGTGGTAGCACCTGATTGGACCCTATCTATGGGTTAAATAGAACTAAATGCATACTTATGCTAAACTGAATTGTTTGAATTAGAACTGTTTGACTAAAATGAATAGCTTGAAAGAGGAATTTTTTTGACAATTAAACTGCTCTTACATTTAAACTGCGTGCTCATTCTAAACTGAATTGTTTGAAATGGAACTGCTTTTGACGTTGAAACTGTACTTACATTAAACTGAATAGTTCAATATAGACTTGTTTTGACATCTAACTGTAAATTAACAAAATCCGTACTTATACTTAGCTGAATAAGAATTGTTTGAAAAAAAACGAATAATTTAAAATAAGAATGTTTTTTCTGTGTACGCATGCTAAACTGAATTGGTTGAAATAGAACTATTTGGATAAAAAATGGATTTGCCGTTAAATAACCTACAAAGGTTGATATGCCATAAAACCCAACCAACCGTCTGGACGGTTTACTTAGAATGATGGGTTATAAAGACGGAGCGAAAGAGAGAGAAGGGGAGAAGGGGGAGAGAGAGGGAGAAAGAGAGAGAGAATGAGTGGAATCTGTGCTATTGCCACGCCTTAATAATGGTGATCCTTCAAATAATTAATTTATTCAAAAATTACGCTGACTATATGGTTCAAGAAACAAATATGATATACCAGTTCCAATGATTTGTTGAATATTAGATTTGCATAAATTCTGAGTCCTTTACATCAAACTCTAAGAAATATTTGTTTTCCTTTCCAGAAAGTACCAATAATTAACATTCTGGGTAGGACATGAAATTGCATTCGACATTACCATTACTCCGAGCTCCTCTCAGACTCGAAATGGTAGTATCAGTTTGGGTGTAAACTATGGATCAAGTTGATCAGTCTGAAAATTGTTGACATTTGCTAGAATAGGTGAAACCATATAACTGTGGTAAATGATTATTATTGAATAGAACTAGTTATTTGAAACCATATTATTCTTGGTTGCTGGTTGTTGGTTGGTTGGGCTCCATGGCACATCAACCCTTGTAGGCTATTTAACGCCAAATCCATTTTTATGCAAATAATCAGTTCTATTTTTAAAAATTCAATTTAGCATGAGTACACTGTTTAATACTAAAAAAAATTCTATTTCAAGCTATTCAGGAGAAACCACGGTTCAGTTCTATTTAACCAATAGATAGGACCTTTATCAGGTGCTATCACTCCGGGCCAGAGTTCCAGCATCACTGGAACCTCATCACCAGATTGTTTCGTATCATATCCAGGACACTCATGCAGGGGTCTTACCCCTCTGCAGAGATGTAGTCGGTGTATTCTACAGCCCCAGTCGACTGGACAACCGTATAATTGTGAATAGATTATTTGCAACAAACTTCAATATCAAATAACCTATAAGGTGTTGATATATCATTAAACAATTAAAGTATACCCAGATTTTTTGGTCAATTTTTCTCTCAAATCTAAAAGAAACAATTATATTGGCCATCATATTTCATATATATGTCACTGTAACAGAAACGGTTATTCTCATTTGCAATTTTGACCTGTTTTTTTTTCTTCTTTTTTTTAGATTTTACACTGTTGGACAAAATTCACCTCCCACGAAAAAAAAACAAAAAAAGAAAAACAAAACAGAAAAACAAAAAAAAAAAACAAAAAAAAAAAAAACAGACTGCTAACATATAAAAAATTAAGACAGTTGATGATAATTGATTACAATTGATGTAATTCATGACAAGTTAGGACAATTTATGACCACTTAATATTTGATGGGGTATCAATTAGCATCAATTACTTCCTGACAGCGTCTGGTCATCATTTCAACAAGTGATTGACAATGATCATGTGATAATTGTTGCCAACAATCATTCAATATGTTAAATAACTTAGTTTCATTAGTAGGCTTGCAATTTTTAAGCTTTCTATTAAATATTCGACCTTTTTCAAACCCCAAAAAATGCTTACTAGTCATTTCGCAAAGGACTAATCATGAATCAGGATATTAAATCAAGAAAAAGAAAAGATATTTCTTTCTTTCTTTTTTTTTTTTTTTCTTTTGTATTTTTGAATTTTCGTTTTTGAAAATTATGACATTTTGCCACAAATAAGATCGCTATTACATTCACTTTCGGACAAAACCCTTGGTAAAGGTATGAACCCCCTTATCCTCACAGCTATGGGTTAAATAGTACAACTACTGTTCTTCTTGGAGAATGGCTTTGGCACTCAATAACCTAAAAAGGTTGATATGCCATTAAACAAATAAACCAAACCAAACCACCAATAAGATAACTTTGAAAATAATTAAGGAAGATAACGACGTCCCAAGAACATACCCGTGGCAAAATGGAGTAAATAAGTTCGAGCACTAGTCGTACAATTACATTCCCTTTCGGACGAATACGTTTGGTAAAGGTATTTAACTCCTTTATCATCTCAGCTACGAGCTAAGTAGTACCACTTTGGGGCACCTCTGGTGGTGTAACAGTTAGCAAGCTGGACTAGCAAACCTACACGAGTGAGTTCGAGTCATTGGTTGCCCCATTCATTCGGCCTTGTGCCACATCGAAGCAAAGAGCTTTGTAAATGACTAAATCGTACCACTTTTGTTCATCTACATCATAACAAAATAACCTCGTCTATGTATGTCTACGCAATTGGATTTTCTTTTAGATTTGAGGCAATAATAAGAATGGTTCAGTTTTTTCACTTTTTTTGTCCAATTGTGAATACTTCATTCTTTCAGCTTCACTGAAATTTTTTTCTATACAAGCTAGAAATTGAAACATGATTGATTTTCTATTAATTTTTCTGAAAGTTCACGTATTTCTTACTGTATTTCTCATTCTATAAATTCATCTGTTTTTATCATCAAAATACTTCCGGTTGATGATCTTATTTTCATTTACGAATTAAAAACTGTAATATTTAAACCTTAAATGCATATAATTTCAATAACATGGTTACACATACTGCATTAGTACGACAAGTTTCAGTGCATTGCTGCTTTAATTCTGTTGCAGCATAAATCAGATTAAAAAAACAACAATAGATTTGATTTGGTGTTATGGCATATCAACCATTGTAGGTTATTTAATGCCAAATCCGTTTTTATACATATAAAGTCGAACATTCGTACAGTTTTTGTTTGCACATAGCTAAATATAAAAACAGTTCTATTTCAAACAAACGATTTTAACATAATTACTCAGTTTGAATATCAAAAAACAGTTCTATTTCAAACAATTCTATTTAGCATCAATATGCAGTTTAAATGTCAAAACAGTTCTATTTCAAACTATTCAGTTTAGCCAATAAAGATAAATGGTTCCAAGTACTGCTATGTATCACTAACAATTCAATTAAACTTCAGTCCTTTATTTACATTCAGTTAAATGTCATAACAGTTCTTTCTCAAGCAATTTAGAATTGCATAAGCACACAGTTTAGTTCAATTTGACCCTAAGATAAGACCCTATAACGCACTACTACTCCGGACCCGACTGGACCTGGGAGCGATGGCAATAAGGGGGTACTCTGCATTCCCCAAAGCTCCAGCATTACTGGAGCCTCACCCTCAGATTTTTGAGTGTCATATTTAAGAAACTCATTCGGGGAGTCATACCCCTTTTCTGAGATACAGTCGGTGTATTCTAAGGCTCTAGCCGACCGGGCTAAAAGTAAAAATAGTTTGTTTATATAGTGCTATGAATTTAATTAAAATAAGGTAAATAT
The DNA here is from genome assembly GCA_963585895.1 of Sepioteuthis lessoniana. Classification (NCBI taxonomy): domain Eukaryota; kingdom Metazoa; phylum Mollusca; class Cephalopoda; order Myopsida; family Loliginidae; genus Sepioteuthis; species Sepioteuthis lessoniana. Next base: position 36,576,700 of record OY757906.1, read on the forward strand.
TGTTTTTAAAGGATTTTTTCTTGAAATGTTCGAGTATTTTATAATAAGTTTGGAAAAAAAAATGAGAACGAATACATAAGAATACGAGTTGATCAGGGATTAAAATATTTTTTGTTTTCACCAAAGACTAAACTTTAATTCGCGGGTTATAAGCGGTTCAAAGGTGCATTTGATCGATATCTCTCCTATTACCTTATAAGTCTAATCAGCACAAATCTGATGTGTGAATGCGTTTTTCTAGTTTTCTGAAGAAAAAAGAGCCTTGCTTTTCTCATCAAATTATACGACTAAAAAACCTATTGAATGCATAGGTCAAAACGTTATACTAACAATAATACTGAAGAAAAATAATGCCCTCAATAATCCAGAAATCACATAATGATCTATTTTTGTTTTCTGTCCCTCTCTCTCACTGTCTGTCTGTCTTTATGTCTCTCTCTATATATATACCTTTGGTTATCATGGATTTCCATTATATACTTATCAAATTTCTTTGTTTGTATATATAGACTTAGAATGGATCTTTTCATCATCTGTTTTATTCTTGTTGGAAGAGAAAACGAAACTTATAAATGAGACAAGTTAAGAATTAATGACAATGTTCATTAGGACTGGCGTTTTGGTTTTTTTTTTGCTTTATATTAAGGGAAAATATCTGGCTTCTGAGATATGAAAAGTTCATCTTTGTGCATTAGTTGTATCTAACCAACCTTACAGCCATGAGCTATAACCGATACAAGGTTGATTTTTAACGGAACCAAAACTGATTTGAATTAAAAGTTGTCTTTCTCCTAGACCGGTTGTCATACCACCGTTAAAGAGTCCAGTCTGCTCTACTATTTAATCATAGATGGAGTTAGAATTACATCCATGCCTTTCTAAAGGGTATTAGTGCTATGTGAAATGCTGACCGCCTCGAGTTATGGTACCATTTCCTACAATAATAACCATTACGCCACAAGCACCTCCGTGACGCGGTGAAAGTCAGGATTCTTTTAAGATGTCTGGGAATATGTATGCGTGTGACATTAGGATCTTTTAAGGATTAGCAATGTTGTTAGTAATACAGTCATTTACAATCAGTTAGTAGAAAAAAAGACAAACATTATCAGAATAAGATTAGTTAACTTTCTAGTCTATACTTTGCATACCTTCTCTGGATTTGGATGCTATAGATAATCGTTCAGAGCAGGATGGTGTGGGTGTGGCCAGACGCCGGGGAGACAGCCGCAGTCTCCTACAAAGATAAACATGTCGCCAGTTAGAGGGGACTCATACTAATATAAGGTTAAGAAAAGAAGCGAGTAAGAAGCGAGCGAAAGCATTAGGAAGCTGGGTAAGTATATATATATATATATATATATATATATATATATATATATATATATATATATATATATATATATATATATGTGCCTTTACGATAACGTGTGGTTCCTGTTAGTATAAATATAAATGGAGGTATGTTAATGCATCAATAAAACGGTTTTGCTAAATCTACCAATATTGGCAATGACATATCTGTTTATTTTCAGGTGAAAATATGTGCGTGACAGTGTGTTATATATTCCAATCATTATAAGTATCAATTTGGGGTTGCAAGTACTTGGAATATATATATATATATATATATATATATATATATATATATATATATATATATATATATGCATGTATGTTTTAATTGTTATATACACTTGCATGAACTGATTTATAACATGCATGTAACTAATTGTTACTTGATGAATAAAAATGAAATATGCATTTTTAAATTAATATGGCTATATATATATATATATATATATATATATATATATATATATATATATACGTACAAAACACATATATACATATATATATATATGTATATTCATATGTATATATACATAGAAATATATACATTTATATGTGCAAGTATATACTGATTTATATATATATATATATATATATATATATATATATATATATATATATATATATATACTTACACACACCTATATAAATGTATATCCTTTTATAAATACATTGACATATATATATATATATATATATATATATATATATATATATATATATATATATATATGAACAGATATACGAACAAAAATATATATACGTAATATTTATCAAACCATCAACCTGGTTAGCTTTGACAAAAGGTAATTTTTATTGTAGTGGTGTACATACAAATCGAGGTTCATGTACTGACGATCCCCATATTTTTTTTTCATTCCATCGGCATTCCACTTTTGGGGAGCTAAGCCATAAACTTAGCCCTGCAAGCATCTATTGCCCTGAGGGACGGCTCCCTGGGACCAAGTGGACACACTCGCACGTATATTCCTATATACTTCAACACATGCATACACACATATACTTATATATACACCACATACACACACACTCACATATATATATTCAAACACAAACACATATGTATACGTACATACATATTTATATATATGTATATGTACATACACGTACACACACACACATATATATATTATGCATTGTATATACATGCATATATGTATATATGCATACACACACATGCACATATATATTTATACAAACACACATATCCATACGTATATGCATAAAAAAATCAATACAGGAACATATATACATGTATACTTATATATATATATATATATATATATATATAGAGAGAGAGAGAGAGAGAGAGAGAGATGGGGGAGATTGGTAGATACGTGCTCTTATATATATATTATATATATATATATATATATTATGCCTACAGATACTTCACGTACATATATATGCATATATACACTCATATGTACATTTATATAAAAACATACACTCACAAACATATATATACACAACATATATTCAGATAAACATATATATATTTATATAAAAATATATATTCACACAAGCATATATATATATATATATATATATATATATATACAAATGCATATGTGAATATAAAAATTGATACATATACATAAAAACGCACACACACACACACACACACACACACACACGCACACACACACACAAAACCCTTTTCTTCTATCAATATATACATATGTATGTGTGTGTGTGTTTGCTTAAATCCTTAGATAGTTTGAACTTTCTGAAATATTGAGTTACATTTTTTTAATTTATGCATATATATAAATATATGTATAATGATTATGCAATGTCGAATATAAACACATGCTTATTTATAACGGTATCTATTAAATCCACTTCAAGTACAGTAAGGAACAAAAGATCAGATGAATTTTACTTACATTGATAAATAAAACATAAAGCCATTAATGGCAAGAGATATGCATACAATCGTTTAAACTTTTGGAAGATTAATATATAAACGGCATTCATACAAATAAAGGATTTTTCAAAATAAAGAAATTTGATATGGTTATGTATATCAAACTCTTAAAAAAATAAATATATAAGCATTTGATTTCGTATAGAGGTGTGTTTGTGCAGGATATTAATTGCAATGTTGTAAATATATATATATATATATATATATATATATATATATATATATATATATATATATATATATATATCTTTAAGAAAAAACCAAAGACTGGTTAATTTAGGATTATAAATTTATTTCCATCCTGTTTTTCAGTTTCTGGTGTGAACCAAAAACACGAAGAGAAAAAATCTTTTACAGGACTTCTTCAGATCCAATGGATAAATAATTAAAACAGAATAGACACGTTGAAAAGATTAAGGAGTTACCTCCTCGTTTTATTGAATTTCCGTTTTATTTTAATTTTCAAATTTCTTCTGTCAGTTATAATTATGGTAATTTAACTTTTTTATTTATTTGTTAAAATTTATTTTCTTTTCGTGTCAAGTTCGATAATTAACTTTTAAGAGAAATATTAATGCTTATATTAATTTCGATACCATTTAATTAGCTACTTATTTTTTTCTAGTGTGTATGTTGGATACGTTTTTTTCCTGGTTTCACTATTTATTTCTATGTTTTAAATTTTTTATAGTTTAAATTTAGTCTTATGTCTACATCTAGCTATTAGTTCACCTCTCTTATTTAATAACTTATCAGGCCACTTATGTGTTAAAATATAGATTTTCTCTTCTTCTTATATTTATATATATATATATATATATATATATATATATATATATATATATATATATATATATAAATGTCTGTATGTGTTTTCGTACGTATATATGTGAATATTCATAATGTTATAATCTTTTTGAATACTTACATTATTATGTTACTTTATCCGAATAATTATTATGTTAAAATCAAAATCCTTTGAGAAATTTGTTACGGTTCATAAAATTATCTTCACAAGAAATAAACATTCAAACGGGGCAAGAAGTCTTAAATTTTTGCTAAAGATTCACACTCAGTCATTGTTAAAATTAAACGAAGAGCAGTTCTAATATTCTTAGATTTATCATCTATGTATTTTGTTGTTGGAGCTGCAAAATACGACGACAGCACCACTGCAAAGGGTTAGGACCCTTCTTTTAAAAAGTATCCTGTTTTATGACATAAAATTGTATCTGATGATGAGGCCTCAGTCCTGAAGCTTTGTGAAGTGGGAAGTACCCCTTAACTGCCATTACTCTCAGATCCACTCTGAGCTGGAGTAGAAATACCTGTTAGGGTCCAATCTATAGGTCAAATATAACTTTTTAATTATTTACTAGAATTAAAACGATTTAACTGTGTGCAAACAAATGATTGATATTAAATTGTATCTATTCCATAGCTATACTTGAAAAGTCTTAACTATATAGTTATACTTCAAACCATTTAACTGTTTCCAAATAGAACTATTTGTGTTAAATAGCAGTACTTGAAACCATTTTACTGTGCAAACAAATGAATTCTGGTTCGTTTAAAAATTATTACTAACAAACCTTTCGCTAACAAATCATAAATAATGTATAGGTTTCTGAATATACATCTTAATAGCTCTAATATATGATTGCTAATAATACTACTACTAATAATTTTGCGTTCTTTTCTGTTTCAGATTTGAAACTAATATCCGATAACAAATATTTATCCTCGATCACAACGATTTGACCGGACATTGGCCTAGCGGTTAGAGTGTTCGCCAATGGCCCGGGAGACCTCGGTTCAATCCCAGGTCGAGTCATACCAAAGACTTTAAAAAATGGAACTTGATACCACCTTGCTTAACACTCAGCATTATAAGGTACGGTTCAAGGGTAAAGTGGAGCAATCCAGGGAATGGAGTAGCGCCCTCCCCTACACCTTGGTGTAGTAGCTATCGAAAAGGGAGCCTTCGGGTCACCCTCGACTATGGTCGCTAACTTTACTTTACTTACTTACCTATTTGACAAAATGGAGACAAAAATCATTCAAAACTGTCTCAAAATAGATGTGACTCATTAATATGATAATGATTTATTACTGAGATAAGACACACAAAAAACGATTACATGACCTGGAAGCTGATATGATGATGATTAAAAAGAAATTGACTGATGTCTTTAGTTTAAAGGATGCATATTTTTACAGTACGTGTTCTAAATGACCACCGTTGAGCTTGTCTCGGTAATAAATCCTTATCATATTAATGGGCTGCATCTATTTTGAGACACACTGTATATGTTTGAGCAGGATTTGACATTAATCAACCCAGGAGGGTTGATATGCCATAAAACACAACCAAACCGATGGATTTTTTAAATATAGTTTGTTTTTTTTTGCAATCTGTTTAATAAAATTGTGACATCATTCACATTACACCTTCTGTGGTGTATCAGACGTTTATTATAACAAAAAAAATTCAAAAAAGATAGAAAAAATATTGACTTTTTCTGATGAAAACTTAATAGAAAAATATCAAAAGTAAGTAATATTATTATTAGAATATTCGGACTATTGACTTCATCTTTATTAAGGTCAATAGTTTGAATATTCTAAGTGATAACAATTATTAACCTTCATCTCAGAAATTTCCACCAATAAGTAAAGTCAATTCTATTCACCCTGTATTTAACTGATCTATCTATCTGTATTTGATTCATTGGTTTTAGCGGCATCTCATCCCATCTAGGGTTATTTTATGCCTAGAGGTTAGGGAATTTCATTTATCGTACGTTCATATTTACATTTTTGTGCAATTATTTCTTAACACTCGGCAATATAAAGTACGTATCAAGGGTAAAGTGGAGCAATCCAGGAAAAGGATTAGCGCCCTCCCCTACACCTCGGTGCAGTAACTATCAAAAAAGAAGCCTTCTGGTCACCCTCGACTACGGTCGCCAACTTAATCTTGCATTTCTTAAGAGGTCTTTTTTCATTTTTTTTCCTTTTTGCACACGTTTCTATCAAATACAAATAAGTTTTATGCAAAACTATTTGACCCTTAGGTGCGACCCTAACGGTTAATACCACACCAGGTCAGAATGGACAAAAAGCAATGCCTACAAAGAGGTACTTCACACAGCCCCAGGTGTAACGGCTACCGTCAAAGGAAATGGACTGGGTGACCCAAGTTCGAATCCTAGACGAGTCTGACAATATTTCATATAGCGATTATACTCTAGAGAAAGGTGTGAATCCAACTAGTCTCCTTCCAGCTATGGGTAAAATAGTTGGATAGACTGGCTATTTAGCCTTGGTATGGTAACCGGAGTCGGAAAACTCTAAATTCAAATCCGTGAAAGTGTGCATAAAAATTGACCTTGAGTCACATTCTGTCCGTGGTGAGGAAAAGGTAAATACATAAGCAAGACACCTATTTTTTTTTTTTTTTTTTTTTTTGCAGGGAACGAGTCCTACTCCTCCAAAAAGGATACAGTCAATCTATTCTAAACACACAGATAACGCCATCTTTCTCTACCTTTCTCTTTCTAGCTCTCTCTCTCTCTCTCTCTATATATATATATATATAAAATGTTTTTTATTTAATGGAGAAAAACCGTATTTTTTTAAGCGGGAAACAGTTATTCAAATAAACGTTTCATAGCCCATTCAGTCAACCATGTACACTTATTTATAAACAGATACACAGACAGATAAACAGCGACATGCAAATAGACATAAAAGTAACTTATTGAACTATATTAGTGGATTTTTATCAGTAAGAGTTATCGGACTATTGTCTTCGTCTTTATTGGTTTTTTTTCACAACGTTTCAGTCGCTTTATCCTCCGGCCTTCCTCGGGTGTCCTCTGTTTATCTGGGCATAGAAATGATTCAACCTGGTATTCAAACTTTAAAAATGGTTTCCCTGGTTGAATCATTTCTATGCCCAGATAAATAGGGGACACCTGAGGAATGCCGGAGGATTCAGCGGCCGAAAGGTTGTGAAAAAAAACAAAAAAACAATTAAGCTTCGTCTCAGAAATTTAGACAACTTATATGAGTTGGCATTTGCAAAAGTACATAAAAATTTGTAAATCTGAAGTTTTTACTTTTTGAATTCAACAAAGACGAGGAATTCATTCTCTCATATTCTTACAACTATTACAATTTTAATAAATATGTATCCCAGAAACAATGACGTATATGTTTTAAAAAAGAACTTTAAAAAAAATTTTCTTTGATAAAGATAGCTGCCGTCATTTAAACGTCATAATGCTGAAGAATTGTTGAAGAGTAAAGAGTTTCAACATCATTTTCCTTTGTACTGTAGAATTCAGCTCAGCATCGGATGAATTCCTGGTCAGCATTTGCATACATCAAAATCGTGAGCAAATGGGATCGATCTCCGATTTCCAATCAACCGAAAACTCATTTACCTGTTCAGTCAGGCATTCGATAAGGCGCTCCTGAACTTTCCACCATTCCATGTCCAATATCGTAAAGGTTTCGTCAGTCAGTGGGGATGCAGGAAAATACACGAGCGTAAAAACAAAGCTAGCACATTTGAATTGTAAAGCTACATCTACTTGGTCAGGCGCTCGGAGTATGAATTGTTCTCGTCTCTGGAAATGGACACGGTGATCCGAGTTCAAATACTGGATGAGGCAGATTGCCTTTCACATGCTGCTAAAAATCTTGGGAAATGTATAAGTCAAACTATTCTCCCTCCCGCTATGGGTAAATAGTAGGGTAGAATGAGCGTTTTAACCTTGGTATGGCAACCGATCTTGAAGAAGGAAAACTTTAAATTCAAACCCGTCAAACTCTGCATGAAAACTAACTTTGTGTCGCATCCTGATCGTGCGAAGGGGTTGGGTAAATATAAACATCTGCTTAGTCAATTCAAATCTGGTAGACCACCAATAAATACACACACACCCAGTGTATGCACATATTTTTCTTTGCACATGTTGACTATCACCCACAAATAAGTAAAACTTCATTTAAAAAAACAAAAAAATTTTGATCATCTTCTAGACTAAAGATACCGCAGAAATATATTATTTATTGTATAATATCGTACGGTTAGAAGGAATACTATAATAAATTATTTACTATCAAAATTTACAACATTGACATTTCAATCTTCAAACAAAGACAATATGTTTTTGAAAAAAAACTCGAACAACGCTAAAAATCTTTCATTGTTGCATTCGAAAATATTATTCAGATGAAACATTTCAGTTCATTTATATCTACCCTAAAGATGTTAAGAACCCGAAACAATGGGATATCATCATATACGTGGTTTGTTCAAAGATTTCTGAGCCACACCCGGAGAAAAGAGACATAGCTGAAGATTTTTGTTGTGGTAACATAATACCACTTCAACAGGTCTGTCATCATTTTTTTTTTTTTTTTTGCGGCTGAGAAGTGCAAAAAATTTACAGAAGAATGTATGATGTCTACGGAGAAGCATGTTTTAATAAAAAAAATGGGTTAAACATGTCTTTGTCTCGATAATCTGAGTAAAAGAAAACTGTCCATATAGTGAAAATTCGCTGTTTCTCCGGTAAAGAAAAACTTCCGGGCACAGTGGTGAGTAAAATAGGTTAGGTTGATTGTCTTCTGGGACATAAAAGGAACCATCAGTATTAATTTCCTTGAAAAATGTACAACTGTAAACAGTGGTTCTCATTGTCATGTGGTTTGGTTTCTTTGTTTAATGACATATCAACCTTTGTAGGTTATTTAATGCCAAATCTATTCTCCTAGAAGAACAGTAGTGGTACTATTTAACCCATAGCTGGGAGGATAAGGGGATTCATACCTTTCCCAAGAGTATTTGCCCGAAAGTGAACGTAATAGCGCGACTGGAGTACGAACTCGCGTACTACAATTCCGCAGTCCATCGCTTTAACCATTACACTACGAGGACACCCCCCTTGTCACATAGTAAAATTCACCTTATTTATTGAATGATACTCGTATATACGTATAAGTAAAGTAAGTAAAGTTGGTGACCTTAGTCGAAAGTGACCCGAAGGCTCCCTTTTCAATAGCTACTACATCCTTTCCTTGGATTGCTCTACTTTACTCTTAATCCTTTACTTTACAATGCTGAGCGTTAAGAAAGGCGGCATCAAGTAGCATTTTTTGGGTCTTTGGTATGACTCGACTAGAACTGAACACCGGTCTCCTGGACCATTGGCGAACACGCTACTCATGAGACCAATGTATGCATAAAGAGAAAAAGAGTGAGGCACACTCACACACACACACACACACACACACACACACACATATATATATATATATATATATATATATATATATATATATATATATATATATATATATATATATATATATATAACTTTTTGTTATTGGTCCAAAGAGAGAATTAAAATATTCTAAAAGAGGTAGGCTCATGAAGAGATTTGTATTTTTTAGAATTTATTTATTGTAATTTACGAAGCTCTTTGCTTCGATGTGGCACAAGGCCGAATGAATGAGGCACCCAATGGGACACGAATTAACACTTGCAGGTTTGCTAGTCAAGCTTGCTAACCATTACACTACCAGAGGTGCCCCTAGAATTTATTTATTTATAAGTTCTAAAAAATACAAACCTCTTCATAGGCATACCTATTTTAAAATGTATGTGTGTGTGTGTGTGTGTGTGTGTAGCAGATTCTTTTGTTACTAATCTGTGAAGCAAAAACGTCTTCAACAATCCTCTAAACGTTTCGACTTAACGAACATTTGAGCAGTTTATATTATACTAAAATTAGTATAAAATCGAACGGGGTTGGAGAGAATAAATATTTAGTTTTCCCACCACATTCTTGATTCGTAGATAATAGCTAGAATATTGCTGGATAATATGTGAGATATAACAAGCAAAAAATATACAATGATCAAATTTTGTATCAATTTTTTATCGTTCACTGAAAGTAAAAGCACGCCATAGATATATTTTTGTTAGAAAATAGGAAAAACGTAAACGATATATGCACCGACCATAATCCATCCGATATAATTTCAGGTTACAATGCTATAAAATGTGGTAACCTAAAATTGCATATATGTTGGTCATGTAGGTGGAGTGTTTGCCAGTGGCCCGGGAGATCGGGGTTCGATCCCAGGTCAAGTTATAGCAAACACTAGAATTATGGCAGTTTATGCCGGATCTCTTTACACACAGATTAAAAATTACGGATCAATGGTAAAGTGGAAAAATTCAAGGAAAAGAGCAGCGCCCTCTCCTATACCTGGGTGTAGCAGCTATTGAAAAGGTAGCCAACTTTTCCTACTTTTATATATATATATATATATATATATATATGTGTGTGTGTGTGTGTGTGTGTGTGTGTGTGTGTGCAATTTGATATCACTGTGTAGAAGAATGTGCAAATAAATAATTCCTGATTATATCCATTTTTTTTTGTATGATATTAGTTTGCTTGTTTTATGTAAGAGCGTATCAAATTCTTATGGGATATTTAAAGCTGAAATTTAATACAAGCAATTTGCTCCGAGTTATACGGTCCCACAATTTCCTAATATAAATAATTAGAATAATTATCAATTATCTATATTAATTTATATAAATAATTAAATATAAACACAAGTATATTGACATTAATTTCCATGTCCTTTGGTCCATTTTTCAGAATTCCTCCCATGTCTGTTTTAAAAATGGTCGAAGGTATCTTACAAGGGGGACTTCCTAGGTAATTATTTCTTTGTTCAGATTTCCACCACAATGTTTTTCCTGTCAGCTCCAACTGATAGTTTTTCACTGAAATTTGAGTGAAAACATGTCTCCCCAGGTATCCAGGACGCTTCTGAGTATCCAAAACAATCTTAACAATGCTCTGGTCTCGATGCTCTTGATTCTTCCTATGATTTCCAATCCTTCTAATTTCTTGATTCTTCCTATGATTTCGAATTCTTCTGATTTATTGATTCTTCCGAAAGTTTTCGATCCTAATTTCTTGATTCTTCCTATGATTTCCAATTCTTCTGATTTATTGATTCTTCCGAAAGTTTTCGATCCTAATTTCTTGATTCTTCCTATGATTTCCAATTCTTCTGATTTATTGATTCTTCCGAAAGTTTTCGATCCTAATTTCTTGATTCTTCCTATGATTTCCAATTCTTCTGATTTATTGATTCTTCCGAAAGTTTTCGATCCTAATTTCTTGATTCTTCCTATGATTTCCAATTCTTCTGGTTTTCTTGATTTTTCCTATGATTTCCAATTCTTCTAATTTTTTGATTTTTCCTATGATTTCCAATTCTTCTAATTTCTTGATTCTTCCTATGATTTCCAATTCTTCTGATTTCTTGATTCTTTCTATGATTTCCAGTTCTTCTGATTTCTTGATTCTTCCTATGATTTCCAATACTTCTAAATTCTTGAATCTTCCGATTATTTCAAATATTCTAATTTCTTGATTCTTTCCTATGATTTCCAATTCTTCTAATTTCTAATTCATTGGTCATCAAAGGCTTTGAAAGGGGGTTTCAAGTCTTTGGGGACTGTTCCAAGTGCTCCAACTACAATTAGTATCACCGTCAACCTCATGTTCTACACCGTATTTTCAGTTTTCTAAGACGGTCCAAGTATTATTCTATTTATTGCTTTTCTTTTATTCTTATGTATTGGTCAAGTGGAACGGCAAAATCCATTACATAGTTCTTTTTTGTACATGTTAATTTGCATGAGGTCAGGTCTTCAAACCAGGATTAGGAGAGCCATTTCTATCTTAAAGAATTCTTTACGTCTCCTTTGCTATGGGGAAAACTTGTTTGATTTTGTGCTGTTCTCAGACAAAAATCTCGCTATGGAGTGCTGTTTTTTTTCAGTGTGCGATAAGAATCGTACAAAATCAGATCTATATATATTTTACTTGTTATATCTTATGTATTTTTACGAGTATTCTAGCTGTAATTCCCAAATCTGCTTGTATTATAAAAACAAAATATTTATTCTCTCCGACCTAGTTTGATTTTTAACTAATTCCAGTATTATATAAATTGCTTATATATTCTTAAAGTGCTTATATATTCTTAAAGAGTGAGAGATCTGTTGTTACCATTGCTGCCTACTCATAATATGTATATATATATGTGTGTGTGTGTGAGAGAGAGTGTGCGAATCTTTTTCTCTTTATACATATATATATATATATATAGTCATCCACAGACAGATCTGTTCCGTTCTATCAGAACTCATCAGTGTGGCCAGACATACTAGCTTCCCGTAGCTGGAATCGAAACCTGGTTGACTCAAACGCCAATTCAAGCCTCTAACCCTCAGCCACGAGGAACCAGTTGCAGCGAAGTAAATTTTAAACGCTTATGAATCACAATTACTATTGTTTACATACATCCGTTTAACGGCTACCGAGACCTCAACTCATATGTGAAGAGACTTGCAATAAACGCTTATGGCAACACGATTACTTCATTCGCTAGAGAACTCAACCCTACGGGGGTAGGGGAGTATATATATATATCTATATTCACCATTTTTATTGAATGACTCCCGTATATATATATATATATATATATACACGGGAGTCATTCAATAAAAGAGGTGAATTTTGCCTAAGGACGTAGCAACAGGAAGAATTGTTTACAGTTGCACATTTTTCAAGGAAGTCACCACTGATAGGTTCTTTCAAAAGACTGTCGGCATGATCTACTTTACTGTCAGCTGCGCCCTGGATTTTTTCTTTACCAGAGAGACGGTGTGTTTTAACTCCAAGTTTGTAGCGGTAAAATCAATGTTTAACCCATTTGTAAACATATTTTTGTATTAAAACATTCTTCTCTGTTGACATCACACATTTTCTTCCGTAATTTTCATATGTTTAGAATTTTTCAGCCACCGAAAATCACATGACAGATCTGAGTTCAAGACGAGCACTTTGCTTAATTA
>OY757906.1:36594970-36629970 GCA_963585895.1 Sepioteuthis lessoniana
CTCACTTATGTGTTCGTCCTTCATTCAACGCTAAAGTTACGTAGCTTGGATAACTTTAGTATTTTTGTAAGATTTTCTATTAAAATCTTGTGTAAACTTTTAGATAAGAGTTTTAAACATTAAAATACATTTATTTCTAAAGTTAAAATATTAATTAAAATCCATATTTAATTTGTTACGTCATATCCGGTAATATGCAAAATATAAAAAAAACAAACGAAAAAGAAAAACGCACATAATACAATCATGATTTTGTTTAAAAAAAGTTATTTCCTTCCAAATAATGAAAATAACTTCGAAAGAAAAAAATTTAAATAGAAAAAAATTTCAAGAAATAAAACTGATTTTTTTTTTCTATTTTGGATATTTTCTTCTTAAAAAAAATCTAAATATGCAGTTGCGAATAGGAATAGAATATGAATAGAAGTATTTTAAGTAAACGTGAGCTGATTATTAGCATATGTCTGGATGTGGCTAGCGTCAGAATTTCATCTGGTCATGTAGTGAAGTTTGCCAAGATGGCGGCCTTAGCGGGAGGTGGGAATTAAAATGGACGATGAAAGATCTTTTTCTCTTTCTAAACATTATTTCAGAAGACAGGGAGAGAGACGACAGGAAATATAATGGTGTTAAATATATAAAGATATAAAAGAGGAAGATAGAAACAAGAAACACAGAGAAAAAAAAAATAAGAAAAAGAAAGGGTATATATAAATATAAGAGGGTTGAAATACAGAGAGTGAGAAAATAAACGTGAAGGTTACAATACAAAGATATTTGACTGTAATGGAAAATCAAAGAGATTTTAAACGAAGAGTTATTGGATTATAAATAAGCATATACTTGAAAGACAAATAAAAATATCTGAAAATAGAAGTTTTTTGTGTTAAGGAGAGTTACCAACATTTTGTTTTAAGTGTTGTGATAGGAACAGCAATAAACAGAGAGATAGAAAGAGAAGTGTACCAAAAGACAAAGACGTGTGAGAAGAAAACAATTTTTGAGAGAGAGAGAGAGAGGGGGGGAAGAGATGAAATGAAAAAAAAATTCTTGCATTTGAAAAGAAAGGAAAATATAGAACAAAAATAGAGGAGAAATTAAAAGAAAAATATCAGAAATACTGAAGTGAGAGTCACCGTGGCGCAGTAACAAACGTGCTTAACTACAACATCATAGTAAGAGAGCTCGAACTCTAGTCATGCTATTTGGTTCACTTTCGGACTAATATCTTTGAGAAAGGTATGGATCCATTTAGTCTCCCTAGTATGCTTTAAATACTACGACTACTGTTCTTCCACATGGATTGGTTTGGTATGAAATAACCCATCTGGGTTGATATGCCATTAAAGATAGTGGCTAAACCAAGAAATGGTGAAACTGTAAATATAGGTTTATGATAATTACTGGTGGAAATATATAAATAAGTTACACTGAAAAGTATTATGGTGTTGAATAAAAAATAATATATATATAATAAACAAGAAAAAGAAAGAATTGTAATTTACAAAGCGCTTTGCTTCGATGTGGCACAAGGCCGAATGAATGGGGCGCCCAATGAGACTCGAACTCACTCGTGTAGGTTTGCTAGTCTAGTTTGCTAACCGTTACACCACCAGAGGTGCCCAGAAAAAGAAAGAATAAAGTTAATAGTACAAAACTGCGAAACAGTTGATGAAAAGCAACCAATTTTTTTTCTCTAACTGCTACACCTAAGAGAAGGTTTCAGTAAATGTTTTTCTTTCCCAACTGGTAAGAGGGGATCTCATCGAGTAGTGTGTCAAACAATAAGCTATAATAATCGAGTGGCTTGTTCGGAGGATTAAGAATTAGGAACCTCGTTACGATGAATTCGTTCGTTGTTATGGTAATTATTCTAAAAGTCGGTCAAAAAGTTGTATTGAAAGGCAAAAACAACATATACTGCTCATCAAACTACCGAAACTACTATCACATAAATCATTCAAAAGAATGTGTTTGTTTGCCCTCTTAACACCGTCGAACACTTGATATACATCGATCGAACTTGTGAAAATAATTACAGTAACTAAGAAAACATTTTAACATAAATCATTTTTGTTTCTAAAAAGGAAAGATAGTCACTCACAGAGAAGCGTGTCTCTAACAATAAACATTAATCACCCAGAAACCATTTTGCTGCAAGACATAGCAAAATAAATGAAACTTATAGTTCCAAACTTACTTCTTTAGATTTAAAAAGAAATTACAGAAAAATGTCAACTTCATACGATAATATAAAAATATAATTGGTGAATTACTTTTTGTTAACGAGATTTAGGCAGCAATATATACAGTTTGTAAACTTTAAACATTTTTAATTGACATCAGAAATTGTTACAATAGATATTGTTTCTCTCTTTGATCCCGTAATCTAGTTTTCGTTGTGGTTGGGCAACTACTGTAGAGCCTCTTAGATAGAAATAACCAAGCAAAACCCACCCCTCTCCAAATCTACAACTGGTTTGATTTCTTCTATACTTGTTGCCATATTAACGTCGACTGCATCTCCTACTGTGAGGTAAGATCCTACTCGACAAAAGTTGGTGTCCTGGGTATGACACGAAACTGTATTTGATGAGGAGCCTCTGGAGATCTGAAGAGTGCAGAGTAGCCCTTCATCACCATTACTCCCATGTCGACTCTGACCCTTAGTGATAGTACCTGTTTGTGTTACATATATATGTCGGATACATCCGCTGAGAAATTCGTTTTCGGTTGGACGGTTTGCAAAAAGAAACTTATGAAACAACTATTCGAAAAATGTAAATATGAACACACAAAGATGGCAATTCCCTAAACTGTTGTCACAAAATAACCCTGAACAATTCGACATTAAAATCAATCAGTCAAACAATCAATAAGTAATTAAAGTTGGCGATATCTGTCGAGTGCGACTCGAAGGCAACCCTTTTCAATAGCTACTACACCAAGGTGTAGGGGAGGGCGTTACTCCATTCCCTGGAAACTCCCTTCCCCGTAATCCGTGATCTCTTTTTCTTTTCACCCTCATAGTCTTTCTGATAAATGTCTGTATAAGAAAGAATACATAAGATTGAACAGTAATATATATAAATGAGAGAAAGAGAAGTGGTTCTTGTTTGTGTGTGTGTGTCTACCAAACCCTGGATCTGACACAAGGTCAACTTTTAAGTGGAGTTTAACAGGTCTGAATTCAGAGTTTTCCTTCTCTTAGAGTGGTTGCCTAGACAAGGCAGTCTTCCCTAATATTTACCCATTGCTGGAGGGAGAATAATTGGAATCATACCTTTCCCCAGGGTATTAGTGCCATGTGAACTGCAATCAGCCTCGTCCAGGATTTGAACTCGTGACGCCGCGTCCATTTCTTACGACGATACCCATTACACTACGAGCAGCTCCGTGTGAGCATGTATGTGAGACTGCATATATATACTCATGGTATATAAAATTGCAACAGCCTGAAGGACGCTGATGGTTTTGATTCGAGTGCAGTATTTCAATACCCAATGAAGATATGCAATGTATTAATATGGTGAATGAGTAATATTGATACGTTCATTATTCTGAAACCTCGGTCTGTATTTATCTATATATGAGATCAATTGCTGGAAAATATCTATTTTACATGTACGCTGCATCTTGATAAGTTCCAACATGTACACAAGATATTGCAACTTTATTTTCTGTAAGTGTATGTATTGGGGTGAATTTTTAATTTTTATTCTAACATTTGTGTATCTTCATGTATTTCCGATAGGAAAGAGAATTAACGACACGAGTTCAAATCCTAGTTCAGGCTATTTGTATTTCACTTCGTGTTAATGACCATGAAAAAGGTATGGATTTGTTCTCTCTTCAGCTATAGATAAATTGTATGACAGAATGCGTTACTTAGCCCTGGTAAGAAAACTAATCTGGAAGAAGGAAAACACAAACCTGCTATACTCCGCATATCCATTTACCTTGTACTACATCTTGCACACGGTGGAAGAGCTGGGTAAACATATTAGTTTTATATAAGAAAGAGGGTAGGTTATATATATTAATACAACCTCTCCTCACAAGCAGGATGTGACAGAAGGCCACTTTGTCGGCGGAAGTTTAAATTCAGAGTTTTTCTTTGCCTAGACCGGTTGCCATACCAGGGTTAAAGTGCTCAGTCTGCCTTGAGGAAGATTATTCGGATTCATACCTTTCTCCTGGGCACTAGCTCTATGTACAATGCAGACAGCTTAGTCCAATAATTTAATGTGAGTCGATGTGTTCCTTCCCTACGACAATAACCACAAACGAGTCCCAAGAAAAAGGTATATACCAATCTCCTATGCTACAGGCAAGATGTGATACTTGGTCAATTTTTTATCGGAGAAAAAGTTTATCTGAATTCAGAGTTTTCCTTGTCCTAGACTAGTTGCTTAACCAAGAATAAAGAAATCAGTCTGCCCAACTATTTACCCAATACTGTGGGGTGGAAAGAAGTGATGAATTCATGCCTTTTACAATGGCATTAGGGGTGTAATGGTTATCGTCGTTGGAAATGGACACGGCGACACGAGTTCAAATCCTGGACGTGAATGATTGCATTTCACATAGCACTAATACCCTTGGGAAAGGTATAAATCCAATTATTTTCCCTCCAGCTATGAGTAAATAGTAGAGCAGACTGGGTTCTTCAGCCTTCGTGAGGCAACTAGTCGAGGAGAAGGAAAACTCTGAATTCAAACCTGTTAAACTCTGCTTAAAAATCGACCTTGTGTCATATCCTGCCCGAGCGGAGGGGTTGGGTAAATAGGATTAGGGGGAAGAGAGATATGAAGAAGAAATGAGAAAGTTTAATAATTACAGTAGAATAGTGTAGATGATACAAAACTCGGAGAAGGGAGTATTAAAAAAAAAGAAGTAACGGGAAAAATATATGTTGTTGGCCTAAGAAGTGGCAGCTGAAGAGAGTGCAAAAAAGAAAAAAAGAAAGAAAAAAAGAAAAAGGAAGGAAAATCGTATTGAATTCAATGCGGAAAAATGTGAAATCTACCGAGGAAATAGAATTCAGGACAAAATTCAAAGCAAAAAGAAGAAACAAGAAGGGAGTTTAAGAAGATTTGGACAATAAAGACAAGAGGTCAAAGACAACATGAAAACCACAATGTTGAAAAAAAAAAGAGAGAAAGAGATTAAGAAAGAACGAACAACGTGAAAGAAAGCACTCAAATACAGTTAGAGGTAAGAGAAAGAAGAAAAGTAAAATATATGAGAAAAAGGAAAGGGTGGAAGTGTGAAGTGAGATTTTCTTTAAAAAAAGATAAAAAGGAAATGGTTGAAAAACAGCTAAACAACTAGACCGAACTGTGAATTTTAAATTGCGTATATATATATATATGTATATATATATATATATATATATATATATATATATATATATATATATATAAACTGACAAAAAACAAAAGAAAACAAAAATTGTTTTCTCTCTTTCTGTATCTAATCCCGTTTCCTCTTCATCGTTCACCAACTAGCAAAAAATTAAATGAAAAAACAAGAAAAAAGTTAGATAAATAAAATAGAAAAATATATGTCATTAAAAGAAAAAAAAATGAAAATCGTCAAAAAGTACATATGGAAGAAAATATAAGATAAAAAAATACCTAATAATGATACGAGTGTGCAGGTGGTGGAGATTGATAAGTTTAAAGAGAGAAAAGGGTGAAAAGTGGAGCGAGAGAGAGAGAGAGAGAAAGCGAGAGAGAGAGAGGGTGCGGTGGGGACGAAAAGTGAGGAAAGGAAGAACGACGAAAAGTGAGAAGAGAGAAAAGGGCGATCAGAGGAAGGAAAGAGAGAGAGAAGAAAAGAGAAAGAATTGAGAGACTGAGACAGAAGGACAAAAAAAAATGAAGAGAGAGAGAGAGAAGGAGGAAAAGCGAGGAGAGAGAGAAAGAGAAGGACGATCAGAGGAGTGAGAGAGATAAGGACAAAACGTGAAGAGAGAGAGAGAAAGACAGCGAGACACAGAGAGAGAGAGAGACAGAGAGACAGAGAGAAATGGATGAAAAGAGGAGAGAGAGAAAGAGAGAAATGGATGAAAAGAGGAAAGAAAGAGATAGAAGGAAGAAAAGTGGCGGGAGAGAGAGTAAGAGACAAGGAAAAAAAGTGCGAGTCTTTCATGAAGAAACAATAAGGCAATAGTAAAAGAAAAAAATACAGGTGGAGACGGTTGCAGTACAGAAATTGGTGACAGAAAAGGGCGGGAATCTAGAATATGATAGAAAAGAGATGAAGACAAAAGATGGTGAAGTGGGGGTAGAAAGATAAATATAAATAAGTGAATAGGATAAAAAAGAGTAGTTTAATATAATGAAGTGAAAAAGAAAAAAAGAACAGGCTGTGTAAACAGAAGAAAGTGAACGAGGACACTTCATTTGTTTTTGTTCTCATCTTCTCCTTTTTATTAAAAATAGCATTTTTCGGAGAAAAAGTGGAAGAAAGAAAAAAAATATGGCGAGAAGTGAATAAATAAAAAATAACTAATTAAATAAATATATAAGCAAAAGTTGTTCATAAGAATGAACTGAAAAAGAAAAAGAAACAATAAAAAAATCAACAGGGAAAAGAAAGTACATTCCAATAACTTGTTTTAGCAATTGAAGGAGGAGAAGGAGGAAAGGAATTAAAGGACAAAAGAAATAAAAACACAAGGCTAAATAAGGATCAAAGGTAATTTAAAAAAAAAAACGAAAGAAAATGTATAAGAGATTTAAGAACGAAAAAAGAAAAATGAAAAGGAATGAAGAAAGCAAATGAAGGAAAAAATATAGGGAAAAGAATTTAAAAAAAACAAAGATCAAAGGAAATTTAAAAATTGAATGAGGATTTAAAAGAAATTTAAACATGACGAAGACATTTAAAAATTGAAAGAGAATGAAGAAAATGAATGAAAAAAGAATGTAGGGTGAAGAAATAAAGAGAAAAAGGATCCAAGAAAATTTTGAAATTGAAAGAAATTGGATAATGAAATTTAAAAATGAAGCAGAAATTTAAAATGAAAAAAAATTAAACTGAAAGAGAATGAGGCAGAAAGAAATACGGAAAAGAAAAAAAAAAGAAAAGTAAAGAAAGGATTAAAAGAAATTTTATGAATTTGAAAGAGAATGAAGAAGAAATGCAATGAAATTAAAAGAAAATTAAGAAGATTTAAAAAGTAGATAGAACAGAATTAATAAAAAAAGAAAAGTAAAAGAATTAAAAAAAAAAACATTGCAAATAAGTCGCTGAAAAGTCAAAACGAAGAAAGCGAAGATGTTACAAATGAAAGAAAATTTTTTTAAAAAAGCCTAAAGAAGAAGGAAATTTGATTAAAAAAACTCGAAAGATGATGACTAAAGATTAAAAAAAAGTAAAATAAAAAAAAAACATGTTAAATCAAGTTGGTGAGGAATTTCAAATTTCCTTTTTTTGATTTTAATTCAGTTTTTCCATTGGTCGACTGACGAGCGTGTGCGTTCACATGAGTCGGGTTTATATGTCCGTGTGTAATGAGTGCGCATGCGCTGACTATACAAGTTTTAAAACGGTAAATCCAACGCATTTAATGCGTGTGTACTTACAAATATGCAAGGAGACGGACATGGACTGTGTGTGTGTGTGTGTGTGTGTGTGTGTGTGTGTGCATAGTGCTTGGATATGTGTGTGGCATTTCGGTAGGCGAACCAACATAATTAGTTGCATTTTAGAACACACATCTATTAATTTTGACCTTATCGTGTTTAGTATTCACCTACACGTGCGTAGAGTTCATGTATGAAACATGCAAAGTATGTTTCATGAATAAATGAAACAGAAATATACATATCTTATACGGACAACATTTGCTGTATTGAATTAAAAAAAAATTGTAGCTTTAAAAATGACAAAAACATTTTCAAAAATTTCTTATTTATTTTTTCTCCATGGAAAGGTTATTTACTTATTGAAGCACAGAGAGATTTTGGACATGAGCCCCCAGCATATATTGATAAATATCTTTCTCTCTCTCTCTCTCTCTCTCTCTCTCACACACACACACATATATGTGTATGTGTGTGTGTGTGTGTGAGTATATATATATATACATATGTGTGTGTTTGCGTGTGTTAGTGTAGTTGGGCAGCAGCCTTTCATTTAAGCATGTTTCATTAAATAATAAAGGCGCATTTTGTCTATATAATATTATTAGGATCCTTTCAAGTTTCCTGACAAGTGTTTTGGTTTTAGGTTGGAATCGGTTGATGAATTTACTGAAATGGTCTCGAGCACTTTCGGGCCTTTCATCGGCCATCATCAGGTTTTTTTTTTTACATGTATAAAGATTGTTGTTTTGTTGTTTGTTTTTTAAATAGTTGGATGTCAGCATCTCAATTTGACCCAACTACACGTTTACGTAACTTTTGCAATGTTATAAAAAAACCTAAAACTTAGATAAAACAATCTTTACACATGCCAATAACTCCTAATGATGGCCTATGAAAGGTTCGAAAGCATTCGGGTATATTTACCAATCAACTTCAACCTAAACCCAAAACACTTGTTTGGAGATTTGAAAGGATCCTAATAAAATTATATAGACAAAATGTCTCTTTATTTTTTAATCAAACATGCTTCTATATATATATATATATATATATATATATATATATATATATATATATATGTATATATATATGTGTGTGTGTGTGTTAATATATACATCCAAATACAAATAATCTGTATGTAGGCTGTAGTCTTCTTCATACTTCGTTAAAAATCATAGCCAAGTTTCTTCTTAAATTATTTTTTATACATTTTAAAAATTATCTTGCAAGATTTCTTAAATTCAATTCAATGTTGATTATTACTTTGAAAATGATCAATAATAATGAAAAGCAGTCAAAGAAAATTTTTTTGAAAATTCTATGTAAAACTGAACAAAACTTAAGAAATCTTAAAAGCCAACAAGAAATATCAATTCAAAAATCTCATTTGCTTTTTAAAAGAAAAAATTTTATATATATATATATATATATATATATATATAATGAACCATTCCGTTGACGTCATCGTACAAGGGTACAACATTTCAACCATAGTAATAAAGGATTATGTTGAATTGTTAGCTGTTTTGAATGAGCTGATGAGAAAAAAATGGAACAAAGGTGTGTCTCCAAACAACACATTTTAGAAAACCAGAATTTTCCCTTCTCCAAGAACGGTTACTCATACAGGCTTGATAACATTGTCTGGCACACATTTTAGCCACAACTGGAGAAAAGACAGCACCAATTGAAACGCCCGGAGCATTGACAAGAATTGGAACTTGACTCGCTGAATTTATTTTCTTATATATATATATATATATATATATATATATATATATATATATATATATACAAGGTGCGGAAACAGAATAGGATGATACACGTATAAAAACAAATGACTCTATTATGAAACAAGAGGTGCCCGTGGTGTAATGGTTATCGTCGCAGGATATGGACACGGCGACACGAGTTCAAATCCTAGACCTGACTGATTGCATTTCACATAGAACTAATACCTTTGGGAAAGGTATGAATCCAATTATTCTCCCTCCAGCTATGGTTAAATAGTAGTTCTTCAGCCTTGGTGAGGCAACTAGTCTAGGAGATGGAAAACTCTGAATTCAAACCTGTTAAACTCCGCTTAAAAATTAACCTGCTGGAGAAGAAGACAGACGGCAATTACACAAGAATGTTGCGAGCAATATTGACCAAGTCCTGGCGGCAACACTCCACAAAGCACCAACTATAAGCCACCTGCCTCCCATCACAAAAACTATCCAAATTAGACGAACCAGACACGCAGGACACTGCTGGAGAAGCAGGGACGAGCTCATAAGTGATGTACTCCTATGGACCCCCACATATGGCCGAGCAAAAGCAGGACGACCAGCTCGAACATACATACATCAGCTATGTGAGGATACGGGATGTAGCCCTGAAGACCTGCCTGAGGCGATGAACGATAGGGAAAAGTGGCGAGAGAGGGTCAGGGATATCCGTGCTAGTGGCACGACATGATGATGATGAGGAGGCTTTTAACTTTGGCACGGCATCTGCTCTTAGAGAAGGAAAAGTCTGAATACAAACAATTTGTAGACGTGGAGAGGGATGGACTTAGCCAAGTTGTACGTGTATTAGGCAGATTAAGCGAATAGCTTACCCACGACGAAATCATATTTTGGGACCAGTGAAACAGTGCAAAAAGTTCGTTGGTTAGTTTGTTTTAAGGTGTATCAACCTTTTTCGGATCATTTAACGCTGAATTAAATATCAAACAATTCAGTTTTGTATAAGTATAGTTTTTTGTTTATAAACAGTTAAATGTCAATACAGTTGAGTTAAATGTCAAAACAGTTCTATTTCAAACAATTTAGTTTAGCATAAATACGCAGTTTAAATGTCTAATCAGTTCTATTTCAAATAGTTCAGTTTAACTTAAGTACACAGTTTAGATTTATTTGATCCATTGAGAGGACTCAGTCAGGTGCTACCACTCCGGGCCAGTGTGGACCTGGGAGCGATAGCAATAAAGGGATACTCCACATTCCCCAAAGCTCCGGCATTACTGGAACCTCACTATCAGGTTGTTTAGTGTCATATCTAGGACACTCGTTGTGGTGGAGGAGGGAGGATCTTACCCCACTGTAGAAATCCAGTTAGTATATTCTACAGCCCCAGCCGACTAGGTGAAGTGCAAGATGTGATACAATGTCAGTTGATTAAGCTGGATGGAATTCAGAGTTATGCTTCTGCAAGATTGGTTGCTTAACAAGGGTAAAAAAATTAGTCTACCCGACTAGATACCTATAACTAAGAGGAAAAGATTGAAGCTGCTTTTTTGTTCAACGTTGTAAATTTGACATTTAACTGGAAATCAAAGTAATGAGATTTTTTTTCATGCCTCTTTCCTAATTAATCAAAAGCACAAATAGAAACTAAAATAAGATTCTTGTCAAATTTCGGATGCAATAACATTGAATATCAGAAATCTTGCAATTAAGTTAATGGATTTTGATGGTTCTTTCCTTTTGTTATTTACTGACCTACTCGGATCATAGCCATCATAAGATAAAGTTCAAAGTTCAATACCTACATTACAAATCAGGAATCTTGAGGACATCACAAGGTAAAAAAAAAAAAACTTAAAAAATAATCAACTGTTTCAATGCACGAATACCTGTGCTTCAAAGATCTTCGTGATTTCTTTTCCATCTTGCTTATACCAACGTGATTTTTAGAACTGCACTCACTAACACACACACACACACATATATATATATATATGTATATGTGTGTGTGTGTGTGTGTGTGTGTGTGTGTGTGTATTATGCGTGTATCCCCGTATTTTTATGACTTATCTTGTTCACAAGTCTTCGCCGTAAAATCCATCCCTCTCAGTCACTTTCTCTATCACAGACATTTTTTGACATTTATTAATGTTATATATATATATATATATATGGAAAATGGATTGTAGATAGATTTTACAAGTATTTTACTCCACTTCTAATCTTTGGTAACATGTGAAAACGTGACAATCTAAATTAATAAAACTAATAAATGCTATAGAAAAAATACGGAAAATATGAGGGAGATTGGGTTCTTTGCCCTCGGTGAGGCAACCAGTCAAGGAGAATGAAAGGCTCTGAATTCTAACCGGATGTACTCCGTTCATATAAAAGAAATGAAACTTGTATCTCATCCTACTTTTAGTGGAGAGGTTGGGTAGATATTCATTGTCACTAATAATTAGTTCTAAATAAGTTACACGATTTAAAAGCAAGGCAAATTCAACTCTTACTAGAGGCTGACATTTTGGGGTTTCTTTTTTTAAATTTTATTTCCGCTATTCGCTGCTTGCCGGCTGCCACAGAATGACGGCATGAGAATGTTCAATGAAAAATAGCTAAAATGAAGATAAAAGAAGAACAGAGAGAAGCAGAAATGCCTCCTATATTTTAAACTGGCACTTAAGTGGTTGGAAGTGCACTTAGGCAACTAGAAATGGTAGCTCTGTCTAATTAATCTCTAGCCATTTTTTTCAGTACATTCAGTTATGATCATAGCTTGGTCCAGTACACACCGAGCATTTGTTATTGAAACATTTTTTTAAAGATCGGGGAATCTGTAGTTGTAATAAAGACTATTTTTTTATGCTCATTTCATGTTTGATAATAATGCTGTCTGGATAAACTTTTCAACCCGTTGCAGTTTCGATCCGTAACAGTATAATTCCGATATAACATGAAAAGAGCACACAAAAAAAGAAGAAAAATGGACTGGAAAAGCTCTCTGAAGCAATTAGAGATTTACCAGTCCAAAAAAATAGTTTACAAGCAAGCTTAGAATGTGCACCAGTCCAAGCTATGATCGGAATTGATCAAGCCAGAAAAAAAAAAAATGGAGCTACCATTACCCCTTGCTCAAGTTCATTTGCATCCGACAGATGTCAGTTTAAAATGTGAGAGCTATTTCTGCCACATCCTGTATTTAAGTTAAAGTTCTTATTTGATAATGTTTCATCAAATAATCAATTCGTGATACTATTTCTATTCTCATTGAAAATGTTAGCAGATGAACTCATTTACAAATAGGAAACTTTATTCTCAAAGTTCTACGATCCTTGACGTTTTCATGTTAAGGGAATATGACTTCCACTCAAACGTCCCTATTTCGCGCACTTGTCTTCTTTTCTTCTTTTTTAAAAATCTAATTCTTGTGTATGGGCTTAGGAGGGCTTTGAAAATAAGCTTTGAAGCTTCATGTTCTGTCTGACGCATGTATCGACTATCTATCTGCTTTTCATATTTTTGTTACACCTTTATCAAGTAGAATATCATTCGATGACTTTCATTCAATTTCTTTCTTCTTTTTTTCACTTGAAATCTTCGTCCTTGCTTATCTCTTTATTTCACCCGTTCTTTTTTCTTTCTTTCTTTCTTTCTTTCTTTTTATTCTTTCACGTTTTTCTTCGCGTCTTTCTTTTTTTCTCCACGTCCTTTCTTTCTTTCTTTCTTTCTTTCTTTTTATTCTTTCACGTTTTTCTTCGCGTCTTTCTTTTTTTTTCTCCACGTCCTTTCTTTCTTTCTTTCTTTTTTTACTTTCTTTCTATCTTTCTTTCTTCCACGTTTGATTCCATTTTTATCTTTCTTCATTTTTTACTCCCTCCTCTCCCCCTTTCTCTCGCTCTCTCTCTCTCTCTCAATCTTTAAATACTTTATTTCGCTTTTAATTCATCTCCCATTTCCTTAATCGTGGTTATAAATCTTCCATTCAATCTAATCCTTACATCAGTGCGATGGTCAACGAGTTAGGTAGCAGACACATCTTATTGAGATTGATTCCCACTTGGTGTTCTGTATTGCATTATTTTTAAAAAATTTAATACATGCATTGCATAGACTAATCCATTTTTATTTTTATCATGTACATGCACACACACACACACACATATATATATATATATATATATATATGAGCGCTGTAATTTTTCATGGTAAAAATGTCTCTAACAATGAAATTTTACTTTGAAATTATTTAGACTGAAATAATTATTATTATTTCAAATTACAATAGCCCTCTAAATTAGTTTAATACACTTTACACACACACACACATATATATATATATATACATATATGAGTGTGTGCGTGTGTGTGTGTCCAAAATTAAGCGCATCCTTATATATATTTATGCAATTTTATTTTTGGTCATATATATTTACTAACGTACTGACTAAAAGCACTTACGGTGAGAAATAAAAAGAAAAAACCCGCCAGCATTCGAAGATAAAAATATATAACGAATCACTGTCTGGGGAAAAAAAGAAAAAGATTCATCGGGGAAAAAAAAGAAAAGGCCAACCTTGTCACACAAATTGAAAAAAATCAAGAGATACGCAATCGGTTGGTCAAAAGAAAAAAAAAAAACACCGTAAAAGGATGCTAAGCTACAAGTACAAAAAGTGGTCAATACTAGGTAGAGCAAAATAGTTACAATATCCCTGATGAGTCGTTTAGGCGAAACTGTTGTAGGTTAGTTCCTGACACACGAAATAATTTTTGTATATATATATATATATTGCAGTATTAATAAATAGTGCTCAATATCATTGATATAGCCTTTTTACATACAGATATATATATATATATATATATATATATATATATATATATATATATATATATACTGGTAATGTCAGTGAATATGGGTTTCATGCTTTCGGCATTCGTCAGACAGACTCTGTCAGATGAAAGCATAAAACATGAAGCCATGAGTCACAGACATTACCATGTAATATATATATATATATATATATATATATATATATATTAGAACTTATGGTGTATGCTCTACTTAATTTCATTCGAAAATTTTGGACTTATCTAAGAATATATATATATATATATATAGGGGGGGGATTGCTTTATAAAGCGTGTGCCTGGTATTAAGAACGTTTTAAAATCATAAAATCGAATTGAAATCTTAAAAAGGGAACCCTTCGTATCGGTCCCTTTGGTCACCATCCCATATTAACTTCCCTGAGTACAGAATCGATTGTCACTGACAATTCTCTGAAGATACGTGACCATAACGAAGCGTCCCTTTGTTACGATTTTGATTCGTTTTTTTATTATTTCAAAATGTTTATAACACCATTCACGCGCTTTTTAAACCAATATTCAAATTCTGTACCTAATACAAGATCTTTATATATATATATATATATATATATATACACATATATATATAGTTGTAAAAATCAGACCTATTGAATTCTAACTCAACTGATGATCGACAGCTGGAAACTGAGTCGTGAATGCTTATCCTCTTTTGTATTTTATACTTTAAATATATTGATCTTGCTTTTTCGGATTGAAAATGCTTGTAGCGTTAAAATTTTAAAATAATCATTATATATATATATATGTGTGTGTGTGTGTGTGTGTGTGTGTATTGAGAGAGAGAGAGAGAGAGAGAGATGAAGAGCTATCACGATCTTACTATTCAAAGCTCAATTTTTTCATAAATTGCAGCTTTTGTTGGAAAGAAGGCTTAAGATTTTTTTAAATGTGTTTGGGGAATTAAAATGTAAATATTTATTTAAAATTTTTATTTTCCGTCGTTTTTATTCTTGTATTTTAGTATATATTTCCAGTGTTCTGGCTTACATTTTGACAAGAAATTTTCTTTTGTTTTAATTTCCCTTCTGTTTCATTCTTTAATTTTCTTCTTTCTCTTCGTTTCAGTTTTATTCCTATTTTCCAAAAGAATTTTCATCTCTCTCTCTCTGTCTGTCTCTCTGTCTGTCTCTCTTATTTTAGTATTCTGTGTAAGACGTCTACAAAGATACTAAAGAAACGTAATCAGTAATGGCCGCTCCACTTTGCACAGACAGTCGTACTAAGCTAAAAATAAAACTGCCTTTTACGAATAGTCTGTTTTGAAGATTGTTGTTAGCGAGGAAAATTGGCAGGACTCTCTCTTTCTCTAAAAGGTAAAAATGATCCTTTTCTGTTGACATTTTTTTAATATGTGGATTGTTTCCTTCACAGAAATTTTGGCTTCAAGCAAGAAATTGGTTTGAATTTACCAATTTTACATTGAAAGATTTTTTCGGTTCTTTTTTTTTTTTAAAAAAAAAAAAAAAAAAAAAAAGAAGGTTGTTGCTTTCCAAAAATATCACTCCACGTCTACCCAATACAAACATTTTACTCTTTTTCTCAGACCGTTTATTTACCATGTTTCTTCCTCTTCGCTCGGTTCCTTATATTCATATCTTCTTTTTTTTTTTTTTTTAATCATCCATGACACTACAACTAGAACGTATTTTCTTTTTAACAAAACATGTTCGAGTCAAAATTACTCCGCCGTTTACATAACCTACACTTTCATCATTTTGTTACAAATGTAAACATTCGCAGTAATAGGATATTAAGAAATTTCTCTAAAACAATCAGAAGTAATGCAACAACAACAAGAACATCATCATTAACAACAAAAACAACAATAATAATAACAATAATAATTATAACAATGACAATAAAATATAGCATTATTGAAAATCAGAAGAATAGTGAGAATAGTGCCGAAATACGAGAGAGACTTGCATTCATTTGAGCATCCAGCAAAATCAGTACTGTAAGCAATGAACATTCACAAAATTATCATACATACTCGTGTGTAAGAAGAAGAAGAAGAAGAAGAAGAAGAAGAAATATTACTACTACAACTACTACTTAGTTGTTGATATTGAATATTGGTTAATTCTGACCAATGTTTGGGTGGTTGGTTTTTCGGGCTTTATGGCATAACAACCTTTGAAGGTTATTTGATGCCAAATCCATTTTTATACAAATAGTTGGTTCTATTTCAAACAAATCAGTTTAACAGGAGTACACAATTTAATTGTCAAAAACATTTCTATTTCAAGCTAGTCAGTTAGTCAAACAGTTCTAATTCAAATATTTCTGTTTAGCGTAAGTACATAGTTTAGTTCTATTTAAAAACAGTTCTATTTCAAACAATTTAGTTTAGCATAAGTATGCAGTTTAGTTCTATTTAAACCATTCATTTACTACCACTCCCGGCCAGAGTGGACCTGGGAGCAATGGCAATGAAGGGCTGCTCCGCATTCCCCAAAACTCCAGCATCACTGGAACCTTACCATCAGATTGTTAAATGTCATATCAAGACACTCGTTATGTGTGTGTGTGTTTGTGGGGCGGGGTTACCCCTCTGCAGAGGTGCAGTGGGTGTATTCTACAGTCCGAGCCGACTGGGCAATAACCAGTGGTGAATGAATCAGAAAATAATAATGATAACACAAGGACTAGTGGATAGTATCCAAAATACTGCATCACTATGATCGGCCAGAATACTGAGGAGAGTCCTGAAGACATGAGGAGACTTGTTGTCTGTCAAACTCCAGTGAAAAACCATCAGCTAACGCTGGTCTGAAAAAATCTCAAAGGAGTAAAATAATAATAATAATAATAATAATAATAATAATAATAATAATAATAATAAGAAGAAGAAGAAGAAGAAGAAGAAGAAGAACAATAGGTGATATGCAATTGCAATTGACACACTCAGTACCGTCACCAAAGTATTGGTTCAGGGACTGGAGGACTCGTAAATAAGAGCACGAGTGGAGACCATCCAAACTACAGCATTATTGAGATCGGCCAGAACACTGAGAAGAGTCCTGTGGAGCTGTGGAGAATTACAGTCACTCAATGTCCAGTGAAAAACCATCAGCTAACGCTGGTGAGAAAATATCTCTAATAATAATAATAATAATAATAATCAACAAAAAAAAAGAGAACTTGCAAAATTGTCGACTTTGCTGTCCCGGCTGACCATAGAATAAAACTGAAAGATTGTGAAAAAAACATTAAGTACCTCGACCTTGCTAGGGAATTAAAAAAAAAACAAACTGTGGAACGTGCAGGTGACAATTATACCAATTGTAATTGGCGCTTTTGGTACAGTAACTAAAGGATTATTAAAGGGACTGTTTTTGACTATTAAGTTGGCGGACGAGTGGAGGGAGACCATCCAAACAACAGAATTATTGAAAACGGCCAGAATACTGAGAAGAGTTCTGGAGATTTGAAGAGACTCAAACTCCAGTGGAAGACCATCTGCGTTAGCTGATATAAAAAAAATAATAATATAGTAAAGGCCATTTCTTAGTGTTGGTATAAAATCTCACTAATAATAATAATGATAG
Organism: Sepioteuthis lessoniana; assembly: GCA_963585895.1. Taxonomy (NCBI): domain Eukaryota; kingdom Metazoa; phylum Mollusca; class Cephalopoda; order Myopsida; family Loliginidae; genus Sepioteuthis; species Sepioteuthis lessoniana. The sequence continues at coordinate 36,612,746 of OY757906.1, forward strand.
AAATTAAAACAACAAATGTAGTCGAGGCACTAGTAGTATACGTTAAAACGACATAATATCAGTATTATGTGATTTGGAATAGTCTCAAAGTTTGTCGCAAAAAACAAAATAAAACAAACTGGAAAGCCATGGGAAAATAGAATCATATAGATGTAGGTGTACCATAACCAGATAGGAATACGTGAAATGGACATATAATGTTCATATATATATATATACATAGAACATAGGAATCTCGAAACACAAAAAGCACTAACGACTTCTTAGTTCAGGTACGAAACTTTTTATTACCTTTGAGTTTAAAGGTTCTTCGACATAAGGAGAGAGATACACATTCTTTCTATTCTGGCTTTTTCATCTGCCCCTCATCTCGGGCGGCACCTGCCCAAGGCCTCCGCGTGCAAGTGAAAGTCAACCGTCTTCTCCCGAAGCAGGACTCAACTCAACTAACTGACTTTTTCAAATTCCCAAAATCCTCTGCGGGTGCGCTTCCGGTGCATGACGTCATTCACATCCACTGGTCAACCTTTCTATCCGATTTTTATTTTGGTATCTATGAACGATACATCCTCCCCGCGCGTGCGTTAACACCTGCACTCAAGTTAGCACCTAACTAACCCATGTGCTGAGCCGAAAGGTTCTCAGCCTAACTAAACCCAAAGGCATAAAACGAAATCCCTCGGCCATTATATTACATAGGTATCACAGCAATATAAATAAGAAAACTAAGGAGAGTTCTGGATTATAAAGAAAACTTGTTGTCACCTAAAAGATTTCGAGTCACAAAATATTACTGGTGAGATATTACAATAATAATAATAATAATAATAATCCACTGAGAATTGTGCAAGAAGTTTAAATTTGACCATATGAACAAATGGTATGCGCACAAGTCAGAAGCCGTCCTGAAGAAAGAGACACACAAATACTCTGGGATTTTGAGATAAAAACAGATCATCTAATCTTGGCCAGACAACTAGACTTCGTGTCAGTCAACAAAAAAGAAAAAAAAGAAAAAAAAAAGAAAAAAGAGAACCTGCCAAATAGGGAACTTTGGCATTCCGGCTCATCACAGGGTAAAACTAAAGACGAAAAGAGAGATAAATACCTAGACCTTGCTAGAGAATTGAAAAAACTGTGGACATGAAGTTGACGGTGATACCAATTGTAATTGGCGCTGGGTACAGTCACCAAAGGATTGTTACAGGAACAGTAAAACTTAGAAATAAGAGGACGAGTAGAGACCATCCAAACTACGGCATTGTTGAAATCGGCCAGAATACAAAGGAGAATCCTGGAAACTAGAGGAGACTTGCTGTCTCTCAGACTCCAGTGGAAAACCATCAGCTAACACTGGTGTGAAAATATCTCAAACGAGTAAAATATTTGTTATAATAATAATAGTCGAAACAATTATGAGTACTGAGCCAACAAATCCGGTAAAGATTGTTTTTTTAAATATATCAACAATATATGAATCACAGTTAATACACAAATGATACAACAATTGATCACAAGTAGCAAGATCTAATATCATTTGGTTTTCTCTTGTCATCACTGCTCATCAATATCATATGAAGGAATAGTATCGTTCTTTTAAGTGGCGTAGATATAAGCCTATAGGTAAAAATAAAGAATATCTTGGTCGTAATTTACTAAGTTTTATGCTTACATTTGGCACAAAGTCGTGTGAATTGGGCACCAATGAGACTCGAACTCAATCATGAAGGTTTGCTAGTAAAAAAAAAAAAAAAAAAAAGTGTGGGGAAAGAATACCTAAGTATCTAAGAAGAGTGGGACAGTCTTAAAACTGCCAAATATTCTCCCAGCAGAGTAATGAATTATTCCATTGGGAAGGCAACACAAGCTATCTCTTTTCGCCTTTCGTAAAGAAAGGCAGGAGATTAAAAAAAAAGAGAGAGAAAACGGGTAAACTGCACAACTTAATCACACTCACACACACACACACACACACGCACACACACATACACATACACACACTGTCTCTCTCTCTCTCTCTCTGTCTCACCCTCCTATTAACTGTAACACATTACAACTTTCTACTCTCCAGTCTTCTTTCTTTTTTTTATCACTTTGTTTCTTTCTTTTCAATTTATCTTTTTTTGCAACTTATTCTTTTGTCACTTCATTTTCCACACGCATTCTTCCTTTCTTTCTTCTGTTTACTCGCATAATATAAAAGAATTCCCGTCGAAAGATGTTCCCGCGTTCTCGACATGCTTGTAGCTTTCATATCGAATTTATGGACGAGTTTCTGCTGCTTCATGCGTCATTAATCACTCGAAAGACGCTTGCGATATACAAATCAATATTATATCAATACATCGAGATCCGTGAAACTGTAGTCGTGAAAACTTTCTTGTAAGTTTTTATATTTAACAATAATGGCATATTTCTCTACTTAAAGAATATTTTTTAGTTTATACTTTTTTTTTTGTGTCGTGGCAAAGGCGGCCGGCCAATTACCCACACAAAGAGAAAGTAGGAGATATGTAATAATAGTGAATAAGAGGAAAAGACAAATACTTAGTAATAGAATATTTATTCGATAAGGAATTCATATATAATAGTAACTCGCATTCTATCTGTCTGACAACTAATTAATAAGATAGACTCAACCATTCTTTTACGGTCCATAGGAGAGGAAGGTAATCCTATACAACAACCTTACATTTCCCTTATTTTGAAAGACTCACATCCATACACACACACACACACACGTATATATATATATATATATATGATCGCTCATATATGATTATACTCCTACCAGTTTAAAAAAATTCAACACAATTAGATTCTAAACAAAATCTACCAATATTTTTTTTTTATTTCTGGTGGAACGTAATCCAATCAAGATGGATATTATTCATATTTACCAAACCCTCCGCTCGGCCAGGATATGACACAAAGTCAATTTTTAAGCTAAGTTTAACAGGTTTGAATTCAGAGTTTTCCTTCACCTAGACTTGTTGCATCACCAAGGCTGAAGAGCCTAGTCTGCCCTACTATTTACCCATAGCTGGAGGGAGAATAATTGGATTCATACCTTTCCCAGGGGTATTAGCGCTATGTGAAATGCAATTAGTCTCGGCCAGGATTTGAACTCGTGTCACCGTGTCCATTTCCTACGACGATAACCATTACACAACGAGCACCCCCATTTCGACGATAACCATTACACCACGGGCACCTCCACTATTGTTTATATATCAAAATGGATATTATTAGGGATCATTTACTATCAAACTCAACAGCATAGAAACTCTCTGACTAAAAATATCAATACGCTGCAATTAAAAAATATATACATTCAGTTGTGTGTTTGAATGGGTCGATGCCATAGAGTTTAATGATAAATAATACCTAATATTACCCGTTTTAATTGTAGGCTATTACGCCAGATAAGATTTTTTTAAGAAAATTAACTTTTTATAAAAATTTGTTTGGAGTGCATTTATTTACGAAAGATTTCTTTCTCTCTCTCTCTCTCTCATTCAATCTTTCTATCTAAATATGCGATTGTTTATATATGTAGGCTCTTTCAGAAAAACAAAAGCAATATCATTTCGTGATCTCATAACTTGAACAATTCTCGTTCAAAAGATTTGGAATCTTTACAGCATGTGCAGAAATGACTGGTAATGCAATATTTAAAGTGTCATATTTTTTCTTTGTAGGTATAGAAATATCAATCACTGTTAATGGAAAGATATTTAAACATTAAGCCGAGAACTACATATATATATAAATATATATATATATATATATATGTATATATATATATATATATATGGGAAAAGCTGGGAATAAATCTTAGAGTATATATATATATACATATATATATTGTAGTATTATCAAATAATGCGCAATATCAATGATAGAGCTTATATATATATATATATATATATATATATATATATATATATATATTAGTTTTTATATACATTTAATAGTATGAATATTTATCTGTGACTACTGGTTTTATACTGTCTTTACACGGTAATCATATGAAATCAGTGGTTGCAAATACGTATCCTTGCTGATAAATATATAAAAAAACTAATATATATATATATATATATATATATATATATATATATATATGTGTGTGTGTGTGTGTGTACGAGGTGTGCAGGCATTTAAAATTGATATTTACTCTTCAAAATGATTCCAGGTTCAAATGAACAGCTACAGCAGGATTGGAATACACCCTACTGAAACCTGATTGTCACAGCTGGTGAATTTCAAAAATGCAATCTGGACGTGAGGACACTTTAGAAGAGTGATATGCAATGAAATTCTGTTTTAAACTTAGAAAAAATGCCACAGAAACGTATGGAATGCTTCAGAATACTTTTCGACCATCTTGCATGAATCGAGCATCAGTTTTTGTGTGGCATAAGAGATTCAAGAAAGGCAGGGAGTCTGCGAGGGATTATGAGAGGTGTGGGAGGAGTAAGGAAGTCAGAACACCAGAGTTGATTGGCCAAATAAAGAATTTCATGGATAAGGACCGTCGCGTGTCTATAGAGACAATAAGTGCACAGTTTGATGTCAGTGTGGGAGCTGTACACACAATTATTCGCGAGGAACTGAAGATGCAAAAGATTTGCTAGAAGTTTGTATCAAGTGTGCTCAGAGAAGATCAGAAAGAAAGACGTTATCATGACAGCAGGGAGATGGTCGAGCCGATCAATTCAGATCCTGTAGTTCTTGAGGCTCTGGTAACCTTCAATGAAAGCTGGATCTACTGCTATGACCCAGAGACCAAGAGACAGAGTTCCTAGTGGAAGCATGTTGGCTCTCCCAGACCCAAGCAGGCCAGACAGAGCAAATCCACCCATAAACTTTTGATGATCCCTTTTTTGACAGCACTGACATGATCTACATGCACTGGGATCCCACTGGACAGACAGTCAACAAGGAATACTATGCTGAGGTTTTAAAGGAGTTCAGGAAGAGATTCCATTGGAAGAGGCCAGCACTCTTCAAATCGGCTCAGTGGCATTTCCACCAGGACAATGCACCAGTCCACAACTTCATCCTTGTCACAGACTATTTGACAAGATGGGCATCAAGACAGTTCCTCACTCTCCCTATAGTACAGACCTTGCTCCATGTGACTTTTGGTTATTCCCTAAGCTCAAGGAAAACCTTAGAGACTGTCATTATGAGACAACTGAGGAGATAAAAGAGGCTGTGACGAAGGTCATTGACACGCTCAAACAAGAGGACTTCCATGGGACCTTCCAGAAGTTGTTGGAACGGTACAATAAGTGTATTGCAGCCGGAGGAGATTACTTCGAAGGGGACTACAGTTTCATGTGTGTACTCTCAATAAAAGTGCCTATACGAAAAAAGTCTGGAAACTAATTTAATGAGCCTTGTATGTATATATGTATATATATACCATTATTATTATTGTTATTATACTATAAAATAGCTCTATGAAAAATATTGTTCACTCTCCAAATTATAACGCATTTGTTCTCCTTGTAATCCACCAAGTGTTAAAATGTTGTTATGCATATATATATATATATATATATATATACAATCCTATTGCCTATAAGAAAGCGTATTTGCATGCCAGTAGACATGTTCAGAGGCACGATGATGTAATCTTTCTTAGCCACAGCGTATAGGTATGTAAGAATGTGTTGGTTTCCCATTGCGTTTAGGTCAAGTAGCAATTTATTCTTTCGAATTTTTCAAACATTTTGTTTTACGATGATTTATTATCTCTTTTTATGCATTTGAATCAAGTCTTTTTCTGTATTTACTAAAAAACAACAAAACAAAAAAGATGAAAAGATATGCTTTCCGTAAGTTGTATTGAAGAAAAACGAATAAATAATAAATGATTTAAATTTACGAAGTAAACCTGATCAGAACTACGGAAACCATGGAAACCATTTTCGATTCTTACTTTAAACAAAACTTTGTTAATTTTTATTTTTAAATCGTTGTAATCCATAACGAGATTTGCTGTCCATTGATTAATATATCATTGTTTATCTTTTGTCACTTACGAGCGTTCAAAAAAGACTTATATTTTAGATTTACAAAGGAAAAATCGCGGATTATATCACAGATTATGTGCTATGTTATATTCGGTGGAAAATGCTTGCTTATACAAGCCAGTCGATAGAAACAGTCATTTTCAATACGGTATAATATAATTAAATGACTAATTGAGAATTTACCGTTATTTTTCTTTTTTTATTTGACGCGTCCGCTTTTCAATAAACGGTTTAATAAATTATCGATATAATCGGCTTAACCTTCAACAAACATATGTGAAATTATCCTTTAGATTAGTTTATTACAATTATCTTGATTTGATATTACATAGAAGGAAGTTACTTATCAAGTAACAGAAACTCACCAAAAAAGTGAGCAGATAGAAAACGCTCCTTTAGCCATTCTTATTTCCACCGAGCAGTTTTAACTCCATGCTTGTTTTGGGGTCATCAGGAAAGAATGTGCACCGTTTTGGGGCCTTCCTCTCATATATATAGAGAGAAATATAGATAGATGGATTGTGAGTATTGGTTATTGTAGAAAATGGTGACAGAGATTTCAACCCCTGGACATGGCTTTTTGCGTTTTAAATAGCGATGATACATTTGGGGAAAATATGTATCCAACTATCCTACCTCAAGCTGTGCGTAAATAATACGGTAGACTGGCCTCTTTAACAATGCTGTAACAATCAGTCAAGGAGAAAGGAAACTCTGAATTCAAACCTGTAAAACTTCCCTTAAATAATTGGCCTTGTGTCACATCCTGTTCTTGCGGACAGGTTTGTACGCACGCGATAAAAAAAATATATAATTTGGCTGCAGTTATTCAGTAATGCACGTTTAGTTAAATAAAATAAGAAGTATGCATTTAGTCAACCATTTCGTCAGGTGCCCGATTCCACTTAAGGTCTATTTCGAAGTGGAATATATCTAAATCTTCTACATGCAAAAGATATCAGTATTGAAAATGACTGGCGACACATCCGAAAGAGTTTGAGACTGAATCTTTCGAACAGTTTATCCATTTACTCATTCTTGCTTTGTTTGTGGCTTTGAATAAAAAACGTATATATATATATATATATATATATATATATATATATATATATATATATATATATTGTAATCGTAGCTTTTGTTGAAAATAATAGATTAGGATTTGGTGTGTAACTTTTTATTGATCTATCCCCACTTTTCTCTTTGCTAGCGATATATCACAATTAAGGTTGAACGCTGTCTAAAAACTGTACAACGTCTCTATTATTTGACCATCTTCGCTGGTTGCCGAAGACGTGGCTATTGGAGATCGGGATTTGTTCAAAAAAATGTTTTAATGGTTTTTCGACAATGACCAAGGATTATCAAAACCTACATGCACCCGAACTACGCTAATAGAAATTTTACCATTTTAAAACGGCTTTCAACTAAATTTTGGATATCTCGCTCACCAACGAGAAAAGATGTAAAAAATGTAAAAACCAAATGCTTGTCTGTAATTTAAAAAAATATGCCTACTTGTGAATCTGCTACGTATGTGAGTATGTATATAAATGCCTAATGGTGAGTGTGTTCGCCAATTGTCCAGGAGACCGGGTTTCATTCCCAGGATGAGTCATACCAAAGACTCAAAAAGGCTTTTTGATATCTCCTTGCTTAAAACTCAGTATTAATACGTACAGATCAAGGGTAATCAAGGAGCAATCCAGGGAAAGGAGTTGTTCCCTTCCCTACACCTTGGTGTTGTAGCTATTGAAAAGGGAACCTCCAGGTTACCCTCAACTACGGTCAGCCAATTTACTAACTTATATATATATATATATATATATATATATATATATATACGGAGTTTGTCTGGAAAAAACAAGACTGGGTATGCTGTGCGAAAGACCAAAAAGCGGTTTGTTTTAACACGAGATATTTTGGGAATATTGCTATAGTCATAGCTTTCTGTAACCATCGTAATTTCTTTTACATGTTTTGTTTATATCTCCTCTTTTTCAGGATGTTCTGCTATGAGCACTGAGGAACGAACGTTAAACACTGAGCAACAAATAAACGCGACATTTTTGGTCTTGTTGGAAAATCTCTTACACAAGCACTTGATTTGCTTCGGCAAGTGTATAGAGATAATGCCATGTTATGCACAAGAGATTTTGAGTGGCACAAGTGGTGCAATGACGGTGCGAAGAGATAAAAGTTTGGTTTGGTTTGGTTTGGTTTTATAGCACATCAACCATTTTTGATTATTTAATGCCACATCTATTTTATTCGTATAAACAGTTCTATTTTTTTCATAATTAAAAGTCATATTGATCATGAACTTCGATGTGAAAGGCATCGTCCACAGCAAGTTCTTGCCAGTCTACAGGGAAATCCTGCGGCGTATGCTACGTAAGAAAAGACAACAGTTGTGGTAGTTCAGATCGCAGCTGACTGCTTCACAACGGCAATGCACTTGTTCCTAACATCCTGAGCATTTGCCAGTTACTGGTTGAGAGGAACTAAACTTCCCTATTCATCGGATCTGGCTTTGTGTGACATTTTCTTTTTCCTAAGTTCAAAAGGACCATCAAAGGGACCCGTTATGAAGATGTAGAGGCCATCAAGTGGACCGCTACGATGGAGCTGAGAGACATCCCAAAAGAATTCTTCCAGCAGAGGATAAAAGTGTGGTAGAGAAAGATGTGTGAGGGAATTAGACTCTATGGGGATTATGTTGAAAAGGAAGCTATGTAGTTTGTTAATTGATTTAGAAATAAATTGTTTACGACACCAGGCCCTTTAGTTTTTTGACACACATCGCATATTGTTTGAAAAACTTTGTAATTTAATTTCAGATTTTAGAAATTAATTGTTTTTTACAATAATATTTTTACAATATATATATATATATATATATATATGATCGCTCATATATGATTATACTCCTACCAGTTTAAAAAAAATTCAACACAATTAGATTCTAAACAAAATCTACCAATATTTTTTTTTTTTATTTCTGGTGGAACGTAATCCAGTCAAGATGGATATTATTCATATTTACCAAACCCAATTGATCATATTTACCAGTCCCTCCTCTCGGGCAGGATATGACAAAAGGTCAATTTTTAAGCGGAGTTTAACAGGTTTGAATTCAGAGTTTCCTTCACCTAGACTTGTTGCCTCACCAAGGCTAGTCTGCCCTACTATTTACCCATAGCTGGAGGGAGAATAATTGGATTTATTCCTTTCCCAAGGGTATTAGTGCTATGTGAAATGCTATCAGTCTCGTCCAGGATTTGAACTCGTGTCGCCGTGTCCATTTCATACGACGATAACCATTTCACCACGGGAACCTCCAGGAAAATTGATAAACCGCTAAAAATATCTTTCGTTTTTTTTTTTTCTTTTACTTTTACTTCTTATAAAGCGGAAAAAACTAATTCAGGTTTGTTATAATTTCTGTGCAGATGAAACATACTAAAGGGAGAAGTGTGCTAAAAATCTAAAGAATAGATAAGGATTTGCACTTTTTGAAAGGCCGTTGTGTATTTAATGTTAAATTTTATTGTTTTTTTGGTTTAGCATCTTTGATTTATGGCCTATAAGGCTACGTTGGTTATCTAATGCCCAAGCCATTCTTGAGAAAGAGCAGTTGGTGAACTGCTGAACACATAGTTTTGAAGATAAAGGGGCCAATATTTTGACCAACGTTATTAGTCTGTAAGAAAACCTAATAGCACTATTGGAGATCAAATTCCACTTACTTTGATGTCTTAACCCAGTAGGTTAGCCACTACGCCATGAGAACTCTCCATGTATATATATATATATATAAGGTATGAATCCAACTATTCTCCCTTCAGCTAAGGGTTAATAGCAGAGCAGTATGACCTCTTTAAACTTCATTTTGCAACCAGTCTAGAAGAAGGAAAATTCCAAATTCAAACCTGTTAAACTCTGCTTAAAATGGCCTTGTTTCACATCTTAGTCCTCCAGAGGTGTTGATATATATATATATATATATATATATATATATATATATATATATATGTGTGTGTGTGTGTGTGTGTGTGTGTGTGTGTGTGTGTGCCCGTGGTGTAATGGTTATCGTCGTAGGAAATGGACACGGCAACAGGAGTTCAACTCCTGGACAAGACTGATTGCATTTCACATAGAACTAGTACCCTTGGGAAAGGTATGAATCCAATTATTCTTCCTCCAGCTATGGGTAAATAGTAGGACAGACTAGGTTCTTCAGCCTTGGTGAGGCAAATAGTCTAGGAAAAGGAAAACTCTGAATGCAAACCTGTTAAACTCCACTTGAAATTTGACCTTGTTTCCTATCCTGCCCGAGTGTAGGGGTTGGTAAATATATATATATATATATATATATATATGTGTGTGTGTGTGTGTGTGTGTGTATGTGTGTGTGTGTGTGTGTTAAACATTATATATATATTTTCAGTCTAAATTTTCGAGATGAGGCTTGATGAATATTATTTTGATTGTGACTTTTGGGACTGTTATCCTCATCTTTATTGGGGTGAGTTGTTTCGACCGTTGTATACTCCGGCCTTCCTCACGTGTACCTTGTTTATCAATGATTCAAGGTGGGAAATAATTTTTAAAGTTTGACTGTTCACCAAACGGGGAGTCTAAGAGCTATAAAGATCTTATTCAAATAATAAGGGGAAATAGAAAAGTCTGGTAGGGCTGACTATATATGAAAGAAAAGGGAAACCATCTACCCTCGTGGGATAAAGTTAAAATAATCAATCGAGAACATTGGAAAAGAAGATTTCTCAAAAAACAGGATATATGATAGGCTATGTTGACCACTTGAGTATACCAAGAATAGAAATGAACACCATCTGAGAAACAATAATTGAAAAGGCCAAATCAAATTGTTTTTTTAAGTTAATTACTTTTTAAAAAATCAAGAAAAACTGATGCCATTGGACTTAACGTTTCGAATTCATCTCATAACGCTTCTTGTGAAACTTCTCGTGATATTTCTCACACTGATAAAGCGTTGTCCTCGTATGTGTAAGGGTTAAAGAGCTGGACTGAGGAATTGGAGTTCGAATTCCAATCGATTTATTACGTTCACTTTTAGACAAATACTCTTGGGAAAGGTATGATCCCCCCTTATCTTCTTATCTTTCTATGGGTTAAATAGTACCAGTAGCATTACTGTTCTTGTAGAGGTATGATTCGGGCATTTAATAACCCACTAAAGTTGATATACCATTAAACAACAAAACAACAACAACAAAAACAAAAACAACAACAAATCCGACAGATAGGCGTGAAAAATAATGATGTCATAAGTTCAAGACTGACTGCTTTCCTTCTTCCCCACAAAAACCGTTGGGGCTTCATGCTCCCCCACCAAATTTCTATGTTGTATATATATAATTGTTTGGAAATAAAGCCTTGTTTGATCAACAATTAAACTTTTAAAATTATTTCCCATGTTGAATCATTTCTATGCTTAGATAAACAAGTGGTACTTGAGGAAGGCCGGAGGATACAGCGGCCAAAACGTTGGATAAAATTATGTCTAATGGTTAACATATATATCATATCAGTATCCTCCATAAATAAGTACACCCGGTCATTTTTTTAATATAAAGTGAATATTCTCCGAAACCAGAAAATATCATATGTGTCATATACAAATAATTTTTTTAGACTGCTACATATGTTTATCCTGTGGTAATAAACCATATTTAATAAAACATTTTTATGGCATAATGTACGATTCGAAACAATTAAAATATGGTATGCTTGGTTTAAAAGAATATCAACTTTAAAAAAAATAATGTTTCATGCATACTCATTGATAGGCAAAACAGCATATATGTTAATAGCAATTTTAATACATGCGTAATGATTTGGTTTCTTTGGTTAATGGCATATCAACCTTTGTGGGTTATTTAATGGCAAAGCTATTCTTTTTTGAAAAATAGTAGAGATGCTATTTAACCCGTAGCTGGAAGGAAAAGGGGGTTCATACCTTTCCCCAGGGGCATTTTCCCGTAAGTGAACGTAATAGCGCCACTGGAGTACGAGCTCGCTTACTACGATTCCGCAGTCCGTCACTGTAACCATTACACCACGAGGACACCTCTACCATCAGTAATAAAGAATACCATAAGTTATGTAGTTTCTATGAATTTGAATATCCGATATATACCGCTCTGTGATTCGTTTGGTAATCATAAAAATAGAGAGTATTATTCCATTTAGATCCTGTCGAATTTTGTTGGTTCGACTAAAACTTTAATATTCATCTTTTGCAGAGCGGGTATTTATGCCTCGATATATGATAAACATTTCTATCATGATACGTTCAAATAGACTTGCCCTACCATTAACTGATGGAGATAGCAGAATATGCATTCATGCCGATTTAGAAGATACATGTGAATAGAAATGTAGTTACATGAAAGCAAAAAGATTTAAACGGATCAAGTGAACTTGTGTGTGTGTGTGTGTGTGTGTGTGTCAGTGAATGCATCTTGTTTTTAACGTTATCATAGACATTTTAGATAAATACACACATATATCCATGTATTTGTTGACTCATGTTTCATCTTTCTTAAGATGTTAACCAGCTTAGGTGCAGTAGATTTTATTTATGATTTCTAAATATTATCTTCATTTTTGCATTTTATATAGACTCATAGGCAATTCACTTGGACTAACGCAGGTGGCTTTTTGATTAGTTACTTCGTGCAAGTATATATATATATATATATATATATGTGTGTGTGTGAGTGTGTGTGCATGTACCTGAATGCGAATATGGATATCTGGGCAAATACATGTAAAAATAGATGTTTATTCACACCTGTACAGAAAAATTGCATATCCATATCAAATAACAAGCGATTTATTATCTCACAATGTATGATATATATCATGTTATCTTTTACTTCGTTATCATGTCATTTCGGGGAAATTGATAGTGTTTATGTGCCTAAACAGGTGACCAGAGCGCACAAACATTCACTCAGACACAAGCTCTAACAAGCCCAATTACAAAGCTCTCGCTTCCGTTCGTGAATATGTGTATGAGAGTACATGAACATGCATATATACGTGTATATTAAGACTAATATCAATCAAATACATACATATATATATATATATATATATATATAGAGAGAGAGAGAGAGAGAGAGAGAAAGAGAGAGAGAGCGACAGACAGATAAACAGACATCCATGTGTTTGTATTTACCCAACCTCTCCACCAGGGACATGACCACTCACATGGACAATTTTTAAAGCAGATTACTGATGATTTGAATTTAGTGGGTTCCTTTTCTAGATCAATTGTCTAACCAAGGGTAAAGAACCTCGTCTATCTTAGGATTTACACACTGTTGGGTGGATAGAAGGACAACAAATGGATTCATACCTTTCCCAAAGGAATTAACGCTAAGTAAAACGTAGACTGTCTCGTCCCATATTTGAACTCCGATATTATTTCTTCTATTTAAGTGTTTTATCGCCGTGTGTCTGTGTTCACATATGTATGCATGTGTTCATATTTATTGAAATTATATATTTATGAAAGGAAAAGAGAGGTCAGATAACAAAGACAAAATTCTGTAGGCAATCTGTTTATATTAAACTGTTTATAACAAAAAAAAAAAAATGTGTCATTCCAAACCTGGAAAAACAGTGTCTATTTTCAATGAGGTTTAACATGAAAAGTGAGCCAAATGAAGGTAACCTCTTCACCTCAAAACAGTCGAGGATTATACTCCTTGGAGAACTTATTATTTAAAAGATTTGAACTAGAGAAATTCATGACAACAAAATTCATTTAAATTATAAAAAGGGCATGCCGAAAAGTATCAGGCCGATCTTAGTATTTAATTATCTTGAGCCAGATTTTTCTAAAACTTTTTACTAAAGTTCAACACATTTTCGCATCATTTACCGAGGTTACAGCAAAAAAATGAAAAATTACAAACCAATAATTTCTAAAAGAAAATCCTCTCTCTCTCTCTTTCTCTCTCTCTCTCTCTATCTATCTATCTTGTGCACACACACACACACACACACACACACACACACACACACACACACACACACATATATATATATATATGTATATATATATGTCATTTTTAAATTGGTCTTAAAAGCATATATAAACATCTGAGTTACTCAATTTGGTAATAAATAATACTTAATCATATCCTGGTATCTTTGGTTTAAAGAAAATTGTTTTAGAAAATGAAATGATATCGAATAAAAATAAAAGTGTATTCACACCTGCACAGAAAAATTGCATAGGTGTGTAAAATAATTGCTGACTTATTATCTAATAACGAATATATATATATATATATATATATATATATATATATATATATATATATATATATATATATATATATACATTATTAGGCTTTCTGACTTTATTGAGTCATTTCGGAGATATTTGATCATATCTATTGTTATGAATGTTAGAACTGGTCAAATTTGAAAAGTGATGAGTTTTTATTTCTAAGTTTAAAAACGAAGAATTATGAAAAAAACAAATTGAAATCGGAAAAAGTAACTGCATATTTTTTTATAGACCATATTAATTTTGTTGGATTAAAATATCTGCAATAGTTTTCTGACTTAAATTTTTTTTCTGTTTAGCCAATCGTATAGAGCATCGATTGATTGTAAATATGCTTATTTTTAATTAACTTCTCACATGCGTATCGATTTACCTTTTTTTAAATATAGAAATGCACGTAAAAAGTTTCAGTAAAATTGTTGGATAATGAAAAAGAGATATCTACCAGCTCAAGTGAAAACTTTCCTATGAAAACATATCTAATCTTGCACTAAATCCTATAAAACTGTATAACAGTTAAGTGAATATTTGACTTCAGCTTATGTTAAGATAAAGTTAAATAACCTCATATAAAGAAATAAAAAATGTTAACATTTATACTTGTAAACGATTTATCTTGATAAGTGATATATATATATATATATATATATATATATATATATATATATCAGATCTACTGAAAGTGATGTCAACATACGCTTAGTGAAGGTTTGGACTGCTATAGACAAGAAATTGATCATAAAGGAATCTAATTTAACCGATAGAATAAAACGGGATTTCTTCCAAACAGTGGCTGTGTCGGTACTACTGCATGGATGCTCCACCTGGATGCTAACAAAACGCAGAGAGAAAAAGCTAGATGGGAACTAAACAAGAATGGTACGTGCTATTTTGAACAAATCCAGAAAGTAACTGTCCACAAAACAGCAGGTGTACAGCCACTTAACACCCATCTTAAAAAAAACATCCGAGTAAAACGAACAAGACATGCAAGGCACTGCTGGAGAAACAAGGACGAAATCATTAGCGTCGTTCTTCTAGAGACTTCTACACATGGAGGCGCCCGAGTTGACCAACCAGTAACGATTTACATCAGCTCTGTGCGGACATAGGCTGTGGTTTGGGAGACCAGCTAGGAGCGATAGATGAGAGAGAGAGAGAGAGAGAGAGAGATTCAGGGAAATTAATGCTATCAATGCGACGACGATGATGATGATGATGATATATGTGTGTGTATATATATATATATACTTAAAAATAAATCCCCCAGTGGACCTTTTTATTTCAAAGTTATTTATTTTTCTTTAACACGTGTTTCTGACGGTTTACGTCGTCTTCAGGAAGTCAATGGTTTAATGTTTTCGTGTCTGTGTGTGTAAAAGAACAATATTTTCAAAGGAATAATGTACTGTTGATTCGGAGTTTTTGTGGCAATTCTCGGAGTGATGTCTCATTTCAGAATTTTTTTTTTAAATGAAAAAAACAAAAAAATGAGAAAATTCTTAGCTTTTAAAACGTATGTAACATTACTAGAATTCGAAAATTTATATTTCTATTCTATTCTAGTTATTTACTTCATTTATTAAAAAAAATTAACAAATTTGCAATAAACTTTAAAAAAATTTTCACTCCTTATGATTAAGAGGTTTTTAATTTGTTCAAAGAATGCTTTCTATTTTTCTGGTTAAGAATTCTTATTTCCATTTTTTAATATCAAATAAAGCAACGTAATCGCTATTGCTTAAAATTTAAAAAAATTGATTAATTAGAAAAATTTTGACCCTGATTGTGTGTGTGTGTGTGTGTGTGTGTGTGTGTGTGTGTGTTTATGTGTCTGTGTGTGTGTGTATCTTTCAGACTGTCTTTGTGTATTGTTGAATTCTGTTTAATGTGAGTTTGAAGTTTTCTGTAAAGATTTTTTTTCTTTAATTTGAAATAATGTGTAGTTGTATGTCTGATATATTGGCATTGTTCTGACCAACTTACTGCTGCGTTTGTATAGGTGCTTTGATACACATAGTTTTCTATTTTCTTATAACATAATATTACTTTTGTGAAGGGATATTCAGGTATTAAACGCTTGTGTAAACCCTATGAATATTTCTTTACATCTGTTACATTTGATTACATAGACAACGTTTTCTGAATTGCAGCTTAAATCTTTATCTAATATGAAATTCGTTTTTCTGTTTTCGAAGGAATAGGATTTTCCTTTTTGTATTATATTGCATACTTCACATGTTTTTATTTTGCATTTCGTGACTCCATGTGTTCCGTGTTACCCAAATTTTGATACGTTGAGTATTTTTTAAAGATTTTTGTGTTTTCTCTAGTTTTTACTGATTTTAGTATTTTTTTGGATTTTGTCATTGTATTTAAGTTCCTCAAGATTTTTCATTATTTTTGTGAATAATTCTGGGTTGTTTTTATTTCAAGTTCTGGCGTATGCTAAGGGTTCTTCGTTGCAATGTTTTAGGAATAGTAGTTCTTTTAATGGCATTTTTCTGCTAATTTGAATGCTTTATTTATTAGTGTTGCTGGGTTTACCCTTTGATGGAGGGTTGCGTGCAATTCTTTTAGGTGAGTTTTTCTGAGATTTTCATTTGTGACTATGATGCATATTCTACGAGCTAGAGTATGAGGGATGGATTTTCTGCAGCTTTTGGGTGGAGGGGTTGAAGTGCATGTATTATTGGGCGTCTGAAGGTGTGTAGTAAATATCTGTGATAATTTGGCCATTTTAATTTTTAATGAGCATGTCTAAAAATGGTAGTTCTTTAAAGCTGTGTTCCATGGTGAATTTTATTTTGGGGTGTAGGTTTTAG
>OY757906.1:36632470-36705403 GCA_963585895.1 Sepioteuthis lessoniana
ATATATATATATATATATATATATATATATATATATATATTCTTTTTAAGTTTAAATGTGTTCATCTAAAGATATTTTTCGTTGTACAATAGTTAATTATAGCCTCAAATATAACCATGGATTTATTCATAATGTAAATAAAAACTTCCGGGCGGAAAATGACGAGATAGCTAACAGTTTCGATCCTCGCTCAACAGACCTAAGACGAGGATGATATAAAAAATCTATGGGATATATGTATGGTGTAGGAGAAAATTATGTATTTCGATATAGTCTCAAATAAAAAATTTTTCTTCTTTATTTTCCGTATATTCCATAGATTTTCTTTATATTATACTCGATTTAGCTCTGTTGAGCGAGGATCGAAACCGGTTAGCTCAGCAATCATTTTTTACCACTATTTTTTTATTCGCATTATGAATAAAATCATATATATATATATATATATATATATATATATATATATATATATCTGTTAGTTAGATTAGTTTTCCGACCATATAATGCTGAGTACTAAGCAAGGAGGCATCAAGTACGATTTTTTGATACCTTGGTATGAAACAACATGGGGTGAAAGCAGGTCTCACGGATCATTGGGGCACACACAAATCATTAAGACAATGAGCGGGTCGAATATTCTCATACAATATTTAGTACCTATATAATATATATATGTAAATTTAAATCATATGTACACACATATTTATAACATATATATAAATAATATACATATACTAGTTATATATATATATATATATATATATATATATATATATATATATATATATATATATATAGATAGATAACACAAATATGATTATTCAATATATATATGGAAGTAAAAAGGTAAATTAAATCCGACTGTACGAAGAAAAATAGGAAAACAAAATCATCCAAGATTTAATAAATTTATGATGAAACTCTACGTTGAACGTTTCAGTTGTAATAACATTCTTCAGGACTTTAAATTCATGAAACATGTTGTTAAGATATCAATGGATGTTGGATGAAATGGCAGGAGAAAAAGTGTTAGGAATCATGCTTTTTTATACAATCTTTTCTCCTGTCATTTTATCAAACATCCATCGCTATTTTAACAACACTTTTCAAGAATTTAAAGTGTAGTGGAAGGTTATTATAATCAAAATGTTAAACGGTGACTTTCTTAATAAATTCATCAAATTTAGGATTTTTTTCGACTGTCCTTCACTTCTGCATATATATATATATATATATATATATATATATATATATATATATATATTATGAGGGGTACAGAATTTTAATATATTCACAAATAGGACAATTTTAATCATTTGAAAAAAATAAAATAAACTAACCGGTTTCGGTCCTCTCTGATCACAGTTAAAACGAAGCCAATGATTTAAAAGGAAATGGGGTAGGGACTGTGTAATGAATTGAAGGAAAGAAAAAAAATATTATATTACACAGTCCCTACCCCTTTTCTTTCTTAATCGTTGCCCTCGTTTTAACTGTGATCAGAGAGGACCGAAACCGGTTAGTTTATTTTATCTTTTAAAAATGATTAAAATTTGTCAATTATTGTGAGTATATACATATATATGTATAGATACATGTTTTACATCTTATACTTATACATAATTTACATATATATATATATATATATATATATATATATATATAGATGTATGATTTGTGTATATATATATATATATATATATATATATATATATATATATATATGTATGAATTAATATATATGTATATATATATATATATATATATTTGATTAAAATATATATGTATAAATATATATATATAGGTATTCCTAATTTACATGTAGATATATGTACATATGATTTTTTACACACCCGGGAGACCGAGGTTCAATCTCATGTCAAGTCAAAGACTCAAATATTGGTACTTGATGCCATCTTGACTAACAGCATTATATGGCATGGATCAAGGATAGTGGAGCAATTCAGGGAAAGGAGTAGTGCCTTCACTTACACTTCGGTGTAGTAGCTAATGAAAAAGGAGCTTTTGAGTCTCTCTCGACTACGTTTACCAAATTTACTTCCTTGCATGTATGTGTGTCTATATATATATATATATATATATATATATATATATATATATATATATATATATATATACATACATGAATTCCATGTGTATATGTATATATGCTCTACAAGTGTGTGTATATATATATATATATATATATATATATGTATATATATATATATATATATATACCTATGATTTACACGAGTGTATATATTCATATATATATATGATTTACTTCTGTATATATATATATGCTTCATCATACATTCCCCGTGTGATTTTTTTTCATGTTAATTCCTTTTTCGTGGAAAGACAACAGTAATATACTTTAAACTTTGCCTATGTGCATAATCTTGTTTTTAACTTTTGTCCGTGTATTTGTCAAAGTGTGAACATATAACTTAAACCAGTTTTCGTAATCGTTGACTTTGCTGTCCTCATCCAGAATGCCAGTTCCCTTTGCCATAGTGGGCTCCCTCGATATTTTATCGAGAAACATACAATAAAGTTAAGTGTATATTCGTAACGCATTGGTTAGTGTTTTGTGGGATATGGAATGTTTCCTCTAAGTTCTAATCTTGGATGTGCTTGTTTCCTTTTCACTACACACGATTCCTTTTGAAAAAGGGGTTGATCCTTTTCTTCTCTAGTTATCTCTCTTAATCTTCATTAAAACTGTTTTTCTCAGACCTTGTAAGACAACCAATTTATGAAAATGATTATTCTGATTCATGCTAAGTTTATTCCGCTTACAAATTTACTATGAGTGACTTCCTCCCTCTGATTGAGGGTTGTGCAAATATATACAATAAAATAGGATAACTTGTGGTCTATTGTTTCTTTCTTTTATTATTTCCTTTTGTTCTACACAAGTTTTCTGTATTCTTTGATTTTCTTACATCGTCTCTTTGCTGTTTTCTTTTTCTGCTTCCAACATCTATTTATTTCTTTTTCTTTTCTTTCCTTCATTTTTGTTTGTTTGTTTGTTTGTTTTTTCTTTCTATTCTCTCAGGCTCCCACATTCTCATTCTCCCTGCCCCCCCCCACTCTCTCTCATTCTCTCTCCTTTTCGTCGTTAATTTCGGTATCTCGTCAACTCATGGGATTTTCTTTTTTTTTCTCTCTCTCTCTCTCTTTTTACATTTTCTGATTTACAGACTTTATTTTAACCTATTTCTTTCTGAAAGCTTTAAGTGTCTCATTTTAGAAGTTTTATTTACCGCAGACATGATCAGATCCCATTGCCGTTAGTGTTTGGGTGTCACGACTCCCAGAATTTATCTCTAAGCTCCGCTATTCAAGAACACAGCCAGGCAAACGCAGGGCCATTTTTACTCTATGTTTATTAGACCTAAGTTCAAGTTCGCATTTGGCTGCTGTCGAGCGGCAGTTACCATAAACCACAATTTAATAGAAGTTTTAATTTTTTTTTCTGTTTTATTTCTTTTTTTCCCCTAAAACTTAGAACTAGGGTAAGAGTGTAGCACTTAGTCAAGGGTCGTTTGTTTTGTTTTGATTTCGGAAGGCGAAACAAATATAGTGAACAAAAACATTTAGGTAGGGTAGCTATTCTGGTTATTGTGCACAGAGTGGAAAGAATTGTTGGAGAAAATACCTGGTAACAATCTGTCAACTGAATGAGGTACCTAACATTCCTACTTTCAGACGTGTGTGAGTTTGTATATGTATGTATGTGTGTGGTTGTGTGTGTGTGTGTGTGTGCGCGCGTTTCTTTGTGTGTGTGTGTGTGTGTTTACAAACTTAGGTACGTACTTACAATCATGTGCATGCATAAGTATACCTTAACTGAAATACAACAACCAAACACACACACACACACACACACACACACACACACACACACACACACACGTACCGTATACCTTTCTATATATATGTCTTGTAGATATTCTAGGATTAACTGGCAGATTACAAGAACTGGTAAGCATTTACCCAACCCCTCCACCCAGTGCAGGATGTGACACGAGGTAAACTTTTCAGTGGAGCAAAGGTGCTTGTATTCAGATTTTTCCTTCTCTTGGACTGGTAGCTTTCCTTAAGCAAAAGAACCAAGTCTGTCCAACTAACTACCTCTATCTGAAGAGAAAACAGATGAACTCATGCCTTACCCAAGGGCATTAGGGCAATCTGAATTACAAATAGCTTCGACTAGGATTTGAGCTCGGGTCACCGATTCCAGTTTCTACGATGAAAACTGTTACATTTAGTACGCCTCGAAATTATTTTCTAAACGAGTATTCGAAATCATTTCAGCTTGGTTTCAAATATTTTTCGACGCATTTTAGTCATATATTCATTAACGCGTTATAATATTATTTTTGAGTTGATCTGCTATGAGAACAGGAATAGTGTTCATCGAGTAATAAACTCGAGGTAGTCATTAAAAATTCTTGTTACTCTTTCATGATAAGACTAGTTAGCGTGACCAATAATCTATATGTTAAAATGAACTCATGGTCAAGTATATTGTTCCTCAAAAACCTAAGGATATTAGTGAATGACTTTATAACCATTGGTTTTTAAATGGTGAGTATAAACATTAATTCCCGAAAACAAAGGAATAAAACGTCAACAAACACGAACCACGGATAGATTTAACTTTAAACCAAATGGCGCTGTTTTGAAATCAGATGAACAGATTTAGGGTGACACATGAGCAACTCAAAAAAAAAAAAAAATAATAAACAAACCTAGCACCTGTTAACTTTAAACGATCCCTTCCTGTGTTTACCATATATCTCGTAAATTAAAAGCTCATTCGTTAAGGGTCCTTGGATCAGATGTACTTGGGTGGATCAATATATAGGCGAAATTTAAAAACTAAAAATGCAAAATACTTTGATTTTTTCCATATTTTTCCAGGTAAACACTATATTGTATGGAATAGGTTTATCACAAAAATTATATTAATCATACAAAAATATTTGTTTTGAGGCTATCAAAAATGGCAGTAAATGAAACAGATTGCTCCAGGTTGGAACAGAGATCTGTCATCAAAATTTTAAGTGACTGAGAAGTGGAAACCATAAAAAAAAATTCAGAAGGAAGTGCCGTTTTTATGGAGAAGCATATTTTTGTAAAATGTTTAAATATGTGTTAAACATGGGTTTTCCACTATGAGGTTGGGTAGAAAAAACAGGTTATGGTGTATATATACACTGACTCTCCGGTAAATAAAAAGTACCTGGCGCAGCGTTCAGTAAAAAGGGTCATGCTGGCAGTCTTTTGGCACACACAAAAAAACATCACTATCAATTTCCGTGAAAAAAATGACTCAAGCGTAATCAATGCTTCCTATTTCCAACTTTTTAGGTAATTTTACCCCTTATCCACTGAATAACACTCGTATAAATGTAAGTTAAATATACTTGGACACCATAAAATAATCTTTATTAAACAAAGGGAAGAACTACGTAACCAGTTCGTATTTAAACGGTTTTCTAATTGTATATCAACTCTTTTAAAGCGCTATTTGTCCCTGCCTCCCACCAGACAGAACTTGACACAAGGTTCGGCTTAAAGTGGGGGTTAGGGCAAGAGCCGAGGCTTGAACGCTGTTACACTTTGCTGGTCAACGGTTCACTTTGTGCAATGTGAGCCTGATGGGTCCAAGCACTGAAGCCTGATCCTGGCTTAAACTGGACCAAAAGGTCAATGACCGCCCACCCAAAGGTGGCCCAGCCAAAAGGCTTATTAAAATACTTTCTAAAAGAAACGTTTTTTTCTGTCTAAAACTGTTTGTCCTAGCGATGGCCAATGGTCGATCTGTTTAATCAGAATAATAAAAATAAAAAACACGAAAGAAATAGTGCTATTTGTTTCATCACCTTTTCTCATCTTATATATATATATATATATATATATATATATATATATATATATACCTAGACCCTCTGCACGAGCAGGATAAGACACAAGGTAAATTTTTTAAAGGGGAGTTTAATAACCTTTAATGCAGATTTTTCCTTCTTCTAGATCGGTTGCCATACCAGGGTTAAAGAGTCTGCACTATTATCTATTCGTGACTGGAAAGAGAATACTTAGACTCACACCCTTCTCAAGCATATTAATGCTATATGAAATGTAAGCAGCTTCGTCCAGGTTTTGAACTCTGGTCTGTCTGGGATACTGGTATTTGAAAAAAAAGTCATTCTAAATGTGTACTTTGTAGATTGATATACTTGTGGTTAAGTTTGTACAAGCAATAATTCTTCCTGTGGTGTAATGGTTGTCGTTGTAGGAAATGGACACAGCGACAAGAGTTCAAATCCTGGTCGAGACTGATTGCATTTCTCATAGCACTAATACCCTTGGGAAAGTTATGAAATCCAATTATTGTCCCTCCAGCTATTGGTTAATATTAGGGCAGACTGAGTTCTTCAGCCTTGTGCGGCAATTAGTCAAGGAGAAGGAAAACTGAATTCAAACCAGTTAAACTCCGCTTAAAAATTGACCTTGTGTCATATCCTGCCCGAGAGGAGGGGTTGGTAAATATGGATAATAATAATGATAATAATAATAATAAAGACACGAAAGAAATAGTCCTATTTGTTTCATTACCTTTTCTAAACTAATATATATATATATATATATATATATATAAGTGTGTGTGTGTGTGTGTGTGTGTGTGTATGAGTGTATGAATATATATATATATATATATATATATATATATATATATATATATATACTCAGCCACTCCGCACGAACAGGATATGATACAAGGTAAATTTTTTAAGAGGAGTTTAATAACTTTTAACGCAGACTTTTCCTTCTAGACCGGTTGCCATACCAGCTTCGTCCAGGTTTTGAACTCTAGTCTGTCTGTGATTCAGGTATTTGAAAAATAAGTCATTCTAAATGTGTACTTTGTAGATTGATATACTCATGCTTAAGTTTGTACAAGCAATAATTCTTCATATGAGCATATCTTGAGTAGATCAATCGATTTACAACATTTTGAAAGGAGATTTGGTATTTGAGAGATTCATCTAAACAGGAAATTAATGTAGTACGGTGTTTAAATCATTATTTAGGTCGTTAATGCATAAATGTATTGATTAAATTATTTGAAAAATAGGAAGTCGAATGTCGTATGTGTTCATATATAAAGTTGTCCGAATAATCCATCGTGAAATGAATAAATTTTCAATTATCCCATTCGAAAAAGACCTTTTGAATCATTACAAATCCTACAAGAATATCTACCTTCATGCCTAAAATCATTAATGTATTTTCTTTTGAATGAAGTAATTAAAACATTTTTTGAGTCAATCTTGGGAGTCCTCGTGGTGTAATGGTTAAAGCGATGGACTGTGCAATCGTAGTAAGCGAGTTCATACTCCAGTCGCTCTATTACGTTCACTTTCAAGCAAATACCATTGGAAAAGGTATGAACCCCCTTATCCTCCCAGTTATGGGTTAAACAGTACCACTGCTGTTCTTCTAGGAGAATGGCTTTGGCATTAAATAACCTACAAAGGTTGATATGCCATTAAACAAAGAAACCAAACCAAACCGAAACCAAATAAAACACAACTGATAGACATATGGGTATAAAAATAAACTACATCTGTTGGTGAGGCTCCAGTTGTAGAGATCTGGATCAATTTAGAGCCATCACTTCCAACAGACTTTTATTCGTATTCTATAGGTTTTATTTATATGTTTAATGGTATATCAACCTTCGTTGGTTATTTAATGTCATCTTTCTAGAAGAACAGTAGTAATGCTATTTAACCCATAACTGGGAGAATAAGGGAGTTCATACCTTCCCCAAGGGTAGTGATTTTAATAGCGTGATTGGAGTTCGAACACGGTTACTACGACTCCTCTGTCCAACGCTTTAACCATTACACCACGAGCAAACCTGCCTCGTATTCGAAAGGATTGTGCGCATAAAAAAAGGAAAGAAAAAATCTCTTTATAAGCAACTACACACAGAAATGTATATCAATGGACAACGAATGCTATTCTCTGTTTATAAATGTGACTATTTTTTATGTACTCTACCTGCACACAAAGCATAAAACATTGTTCTTTTAAAAATCAGCCCCGTCGTCAAGGCTTGGAATACGCTGAGTTTATCCTCTGCCGAGAGGCAAGTTCTCTCCCTTAAAAAAAAAAGAAAAAGAAAATGGAGGTTCCCTGGGTAAGACAGTAAACTGCATTTGATGAGGAAGTTCGGGTACTAGAAATCTAGGGAGTGTACAGTATCCATTCAATGCTATTACTCCCAGTTCCACTCTGACCCGGAGTGGTCGTGTCTGTTAGAGTTCACATTCATGTGTCGAATAAATCTTTTTAAACTTTCGTATTCGATTGGAACATGTGGAAAAAAAACTCTTAAGAAACAACACAAAAATGTAAATATGAACGTACAAAGAACGCGATTCCTTAATCTCTTGTTTTAAAATAACCCTACATAGTCTGACATGCTGTTAAAATCTCGTTGTCAAAATCTATCTTTAACGTACTTTTTAAAGATTTAATTTCGTTGAAAGTTATATATCGAGCACAAAATTAATTTGTTCAGATCTTATTATGCTAAAAAAAAGAACATTAATTGCTCTGAAATAACGTAATTTTTTTCGCTCAAAACGGTTATCGAATACAGAAACGAATAAAATGAATCAAATGTTATTAATAAGAGGTCTCCTGAATTATAATCTAATTTTGTCTTTCTGCTTCCTTTGGGTTTACGAGATTTTCGTATAAAATTGGGCCTAGACTGAATGTATACGTATGTTCATTTTTTTTTCCTGAAAGGAAAACGAAAATATAAACCCTAAATTTTGAACACAATTTTCATTGATTTTAAACTAAAAAAACATTAAAAGTCAACATTTTGAGAGAAAAAAATTCATTGAAAAAAAAAAACAAACTTTAAAGAGGTAGACACATACAGAATGGAATAATAATAATATTAAAGTGGTCAGTCTAAGCCTTTTAATGATTTCTCTATTGAAAGATACATCATTTTTTTTTCTGAAACGCCCTTTAGATCAAATTTAATATCATTTTGTTTTTGAAAATCCCCTGAATTTTTAATTCATTAAGTCTAAAAACATTTTTGTATTATCTGATGAAGCAGTATCTGATTAAATATATTGGCCAAATGGAGAGTTAATTTCAACAAGTTGGTTATCATTTTTCAGTCATAATTCTTAATTAATTTAAGTATTGATGGATATCTACTGGATTTGGAAAATCCCAGCCTTCACATCAATATTGAGATTGTTTGAAATTTGAAAGTGGCCAAATAAGTAGAGTGTTCGCCAATGGTCCGGGAGACAGGGGTTCAATCCTAGGTTGCGTCATACCAAAGACTCAAAAAATGGTACTTGATACCGCCATGCTTAGCACTCAGCACTATAAGGTGAGGATCAAGGGTAGAGTGGAGAAATCCAGTGAATGGAATAGCGCCCTCCCCTACACCTCAGTGTGGTAGCTATTGAAAATGGAGCCTTCGGGTCACCCACGCCAAAGGTCGACAATAAAGGCTTGTAATCAAAGGGTTTCTGAGAATAGAGAAAGCTTAGATAAATAAATAAAGACAATCCTTGCTATGTAATAGAATTTTGTTATTGATTCACGCTTATGAAACAACTAAAAATGAAAAATCTAAAATTCCTCCAAAGTGTGAATTTGACGCCAAACTTGAACTAATTCTCATTGAAATAACTTTATACATTAGTATTTTAGCATATTATTATTGCTCCTGAATTAAATACTCCACTAAATATTTTTTCTGAAAAGTCTAAGATAAACACATTTTATAATCATTCGTGGAACATAATACACTAAAAACCAAACATGTATTTCAATCAAATTCTACACTACTGAAACTGTAAATGAAATGAACTTACATAAAGGCGTATCGGAGGTGGGCTCCATCAATTAACTCACGGAGGATGTTGTGATTAAATAAAGAAACCAAACTATATATATATATATATATATATATATATATATATATATATAGAGAGAGAGAGAGAGAGAGAGAGAGATATAGGGAGAGAAAGAGAGAAACGGTAGATTTTGGTAAATCTGACAAAATGATAAAAATAAGTGGAAAAGTGGACAACAGGTTTAATAGAAATATTTCGTTCTTTATTCAAGGAAGAACTACTTAAAACTCTTATTCTGAAGCAGTTCTTCCTTGAATAAAGAACGAAATATTACTAACTTGTTGTAAGCGTTTGATTTATCCACTTTTCGATTTATTCTATCATATATATATATATATATATATATATATATATATATATATAATGAAAATAAAAAAATTAACTCTAAAAGTTATTTTAATTCATAACGAATTTACAGTGCTAAATTTATGAGAATGCAGAGCAATATTACAAAATATTCCAATTAAAGAATATATAGATGTAAAAGTTAATAAAAACTCACGATTCAGAGTTCTACGACGATGATCAACAGATGAGATTGTAATCCACGTCGAGTTTGATAGCTACAATATTTATATATTCTTGTTTGATATAAATAATAAAAGGACCTTTCACGACGTTACAATTGTAGCAAAGGAAAATTTTAACTGAGGACGAGCCTTGAAATCCATGGAAGAATGGTTTTACTCTACGAAATACGAATCATAATTCCATTAATTTTAAAACGGGTTGAACTTTTACCGAAAGAAAGTTTAGGTTAAATCTTTTCTATTTAGTGTTAAAATATGTTGATTGTATTTTCCCTCAGATGGGGCAAGAACACCCTCTTAAAAAGGGGAGTCCTGTGTATGACACGAAACTGCATTTTATGGTGAGTCTCCATATCTGGTGATCTGGAGGGTGTAGAGTACCTCGTCATTACTTATACAGTCAAGGTCTACTCTGAACAGGAATTGTAAAATCTGTGAGGATGGTGTCTATAGGTCAAATAGAGCAGTGCAAAAAAATATTCGTATTATAGTGGGCTGTGAACAATTTTTTTAAAAAATTGTAACTAACTACTGCATAAAAAATGCAAACATGAACGTACAATGATCACGATTCCCTAACATCAAGGCATGAAATATTTCATGACGACTTCACTTGCCATTAAAATCAGTCAGCCACTCGTTTAACTGCACAATTATTTTGGTATAAAAAAAGAAATAAATACACTCAGAAAAAAATAATCGATGCATATTCAGCACCGATGTTAGTTCTTAAAAAGCCTACGCATCTGAGGTTTTTTTGTGGTATTTTCTCTTTTAATAATTTTTCAAGATATTTTGTTTCTACGTAGACCTTTCATTACAAACCGTTTTATAATTAGATGTTCATAAATTTACCCAGATTTAACAGAGTACAAAAACACTGATAAAATACTTTAATTAAAATCTTTAATTTTTCAAAGTGTAAAAAAAATTGATTCTACGATAAAATTATTAAGTATAATACAAGCCAACAATAAAATTGTCCTATGGATGTTTAGAAATGTGTTTAACTAAGTTTTATCGTTTATTTTGAAAATATCGTTCATTCTCATCCACCTCCAATTATTTTTATGTGACGGAAATTCTGCATATCTGATAAAATAAGAGCTGTTATGAAATTACGTTCAAGAGATGTCTATTTCATTGTTCCGGATTATGTAATGAACTGGAATGTCATTGTTTGAATTTCACAATGAAAACAAAGGATCTATTTTTTATGATTCAAGATTTTCTGTTTCTGCTTTTAATGATTCACTGTATTTTGTAAAATTGAATATGTTTCCGCCGTCTAATGATATTAGAGACATGGCAATGAATTTTAGTCTAGCTGCAACATTTTTTCGAAGTATTTCAGAGTCATACATTTTATTTCCATCTGCTGACTGGAAAATCACTTGAAAACATACATAACGAGGTTTATTAAAATTCGGAAAATTGTTTAGCACTTTTCTGATTTCAATGTTGGTACCTCCGACATGTTAGAGATATAGGGACTCATTTGATTTTTTTGATAAAATTTCAAAGACTATTGAAATTTTCTAAGTTAATTGAATTGATTTTATTGAATGAATCATGTGGGGGGGGGGTGAAAGTTAAGTATTTATTTCTCATGTGTGCTTTTTTTGGTAACAGAAACCGTTATCGAATTAAAAAGATTATCAGAAAACTCTCTGCTTACGTATATAAATTCATCTTTTAGCGTTTGTTTTATGGTTTCAGAAACAACGATAACATTGGAGAAAAGGTATATTTTCTGCGGCATGAATAGCTCTTTTTTTCAATATATTGTATCTCTCTAGAGCAAAGCAACAACATGTTCGATGAAAAATGAATAGGTTTTTTGAATTTAGCATTTAAAAATTGCTACAAAAATTAAAAATTCTTATGAGTCAAGATTTTATATATATATATATATATATATATAAGTGGATAAACCAACACTGACAACAGATTTTGTAATTTTCCACTTATTTTTATCATCTTGTCAGATTTACCAAAACCCACCATTTCTCAATATATATATATATATATAGTCATCCGCAGAAAGAATGTTTCGTTGTATTACGACTTTTCAGTGTGGCTAGACACAGGATGCTTCAAGCAGGGATCGCAACCTGCCTAAGTTTACACTGGACATGAAATCTAATCACTTAGCTATTTTGCTGACATACGCATGTGTATTTGCTTTCATTTGTTTACATTTTGCGCTATCTGATATCAGAGTGCTCAGTTCGTTAGAAGAGCTTTGCATTATGCAGGTGGCAGCCGTTAATTCCTTCGCTAGAATATTCAACCCCCGGGAGTGGAGCATATATATATATATATATATATATATATATATATATATATATATATATATATATATATAATTAGAGCTGGGTAATCGATGAATTGCGATTTATAACTGAAATAAAATCTCTCGGAATTTTTCCTCATAGCCATTTTGAACAAAGAGAGATAAACTTTTCGAGTTTTTGTCTATTTCTTTTACTTTTTACTTTTGTTTTATTTAACCAAGTCATTTCTACTTTAGAAGGTATTCAAATGCATAAAAAAGCCTTCAACAATGGAATTGTGTTCCTCCGAAAAAATATTCAGATAAAATTTAAAGGTGGGTATTTGATCAAGTTACAGGAATTCCGTCTCTCTAGGCAACTATAAAAGAGTTTAACGACCTACAGTCAATTCTCTCTTTAAGCAATGTTTTCACTATGTAACCTGACCGTAAGAAACTTATTGAGAATGATGTTTTACGGTCAAGTTACGCTGAAACACCGGTTTCCGTCAGGTCAGCGAAGTTAGGCGATGAGTCTGAGAACGACGGAAGAGGAGAACAAGGTTCAGTGAATCTGCCGAATTTTTCTAGAGAAGAGTCCTTGTGATTTAATAGATAACGTACGGGATTCTGAAATTGTACTGAGTTCTAACTCGAGTCACGTAATCACGTTCTCTTTTGGATCAATTCCCTTTTGAGAACAGTATGAACAACCTTATCCTCCCCAGCTATAGGTTGAATAGTACCACTACTGTTCTGCAAGGATAGCTTTGGCATTAAGTAAACCACGAAAGTTGATGTGCCATTAAACAAAGAAACTAAAAGCGAACTTTGCATTGTAAAAATTGCCAATGATTCTAAGAAAATATATAGCAAATGCTTTTTACTATAAATATACATTGCAAATTATTCTTACAACGAAAATGCATCCTGAAATGGGCGACCATTTTCAGAAAAGCAGGTATTGTAAGTAACCGGTGTCCAAAAATTTGTAAATAACTATAAAGCATTTCCATATATTTGACGCTTTTCCAAAAATATTTCCATAAGTACAACACAAAGTTATATGTAACAGAACTCCATTCACCTGTCTGTATATGTTTTATACATACACATAAACACGAATTATCTGTAGTTATTTCTTAAGTTCCTCTTTCGTTATTTATTTGCTATTCAAGCACATGCATGTTTCATGTAGGTTTTCAATTAAAGTTTTTCCTTGAGTTTTTTTTTAAAGATTTCACATCAACTTCAGCGTTTATCAATTTTTTTTTTAGCCATCAGAATGTAACAACGAAAGAACTCTGAATCTTTGAATGATTTCACAAAAGTGTTTCTTCCTTCAGTAAATATACAGTTTAATCCTTTAATGTTTTTAAATCGGTAACACCGGGAGAGAATTGTTTCCTTCCGCGCTTAGCGTAACGGTTATTCGTGTAGAAACTGGAATCTGTGAACCGAGTTCAAATCGTACACGAGGCAATTTACGTTTTACTTGGTGCTTATATTCTTGCGAAAGGCATGAATCCATCTGTTCTCCCTTACTCCAACAATGAGTGCACAGTAGGACATACCGTATTCTTTATCTTCGGTTAGGCAACCAGTCTAGAAGAAAGAAAACTTTGAATTCAAACCATATTTAATCTACTTTAAAAAAGTGATCTTGTATTATATCCTGTTCTTGGAGGGCTCCTCTGGTGGTGTAACGGTTAGCAAGCTAGACTAGCAAATCTATACGAGTGAGTTCGAGTCTCATTGGGCGCCCCATTCATTCGGCCTTGTGCCACATCGAAGCAAAGAGCTTTGTAAATTACTATCCTGTCCTTGGTAGAGGGGTTAGGTAAATACATACATTTAGCAAATGAAAACTTTATTTATTTATTTTCAGATTAAATTTGTAAATTAACACCAAGAAACCAGTATTTAATTTTTGATAAAACTACATGATTTCTTTTATGCACTGTATTTAATGCCATCATCTTTTTAGTGGGTAGTGTTCGCCAATCGTCTGAGAGACCTGGGTTCAATCCCATGTCACGTCATACCAAAAACTTTTAAAATGGTACTTCATACCTCCTTGCTTAACAATCAGCGATATAAGGTACGTATTAAGGGTAAAGTGGAGCAATCCAGGGAAAGTAGTTGCGCCCTCCCCTACACCTCAATGTAGTAGCTATTGAAAAGGAAGCCTTCAGGTCGCCCTCAACTATGATCGCCAACTTATTTACTTACTCTTTTCAAAAAGATAAAAAGTAATTTAAATTTTATTTAATTGAATCTTTAGAAAGTATTCACTAGTGAACTTGGGTGTTCCAGGGACGTATTAAAAATATAATTTCCTACTATTTGTGTCATTTATTCAGGGTGCAAGTAAGCTTAGGTAAGTGATAATTGTTGCTCCATATTGCTAATCTTGCACTATTTTTGGTTTCGGTTTGGTTTCTTTGTTTAATGGCATATCAACTCTTTTTAGGTTATTTAATGCCAAAGCCATTCTCCTAGAAGAACAGTCGTGTTATGATTTAACCCATAGCTGGGAGAATAAGGAGGTTCATACCTTTCCCAAGGGTATTTGCCCGAAAGTGAACGTAATAGCGCGACTGGAGTATGAACTCGCGTACTACGATTCCGCAGTCCATCGCTTTAACCATTACGCCACGAGGACAACCCCTTTTCGTCTTGAGTAAGCTATTAAAAAAGGTGGCTTTGCTAAAGAAGCTTATAACTTTTTGTAAATTTATTTAATGAAAAACAACGAAAAAAGAACTTTTTTCTTTACATCTTATACGAGTCTTCAAAATTATAAAACTATTTTTCCTTTTCATGTGATGCATGAATTTTTTCCCCCTATATAATTGTTCTATTTCTTGCAAGGGTGATGGAAAAACATTCAAATAAACATTTTGTTTTCTCTACTAATCAAATTTTTTGAACTTGTGACTTCATCTGCATATGTTTTTAGGCAACAGCGTATGATAATTTTCATTTTTTTTCAATTTCTTATTAAATTCAAACACTTGCCAGCAGAAACAATATAAATACAGAGTTAAAATTAATTCAAATATTCAATCTAATAAGATATTCTTCATCAAGAATGAAAACAGAATTATCTCCCTTAGGTTTATTGAACAGATTTGAAATAAAACGGGGTTATTTAAGTTTCCTTTCTTTTTCCCTTGGGGAGGACTTTAGATTTTCTGAAATACCACAATCTTGTGAGCTGTATATTTTAAAACTCTAATTTTCACATTTATGTTTACGGAAAGAAAATAATTAGTTTTAATAAGAATCCACATACATACCGTATATATTCGCGTAATGAACGATTTTTGACCAATTTTTCACCTCTAAAACAAGAGGTTGTTCATTGCACGAGATATGATTTTGGAACGTAGAAGCTTACCTTGTGTCTTGGCCTAATACTTGCTGTAACTTCGATCCAAAGATTCCCCTGTATAGCATATATCTAAACTGAGGCTATTAGGTAAGATAATAAGGTTTTTACTTAACATTGCTGACTATTTATAACACCTGTACATATATGTACAAATATTATAAATAGTAAACAAAGTGGCTTTTGAAATTCATCTTTAAAAGAAAAAATAATCTTTCGCTTAAGCTTTTGCTAGGTAACGCGAAAATATGTTAGTCAGACTAGCACGAATCAAGGATAGGATGGCCTATGGTTTTTTTTCTTTTTAATGAGGAGAGAATTTGCACTGTTTCGGGGCCTTTGGGAGAACGGCTCCAAAAAGGTGCACATTCTCTCTTGATGACCCTATTATGATTTATCGAAAAGAAAAGGAATAAGGCTAAAACTTTCATTGAACGAAGAAAATCCCGT
The DNA here is from genome assembly GCA_963585895.1 of Sepioteuthis lessoniana. Lineage (NCBI taxonomy): Eukaryota > Metazoa > Mollusca > Cephalopoda > Myopsida > Loliginidae > Sepioteuthis > Sepioteuthis lessoniana. Next base: position 36,649,103 of record OY757906.1, read on the forward strand.
TATGTAGAATTACTCTGTGGAATGATAATGGCAAGCGTAGCATCTGACAATCCGGACACTTTTTGGTGAGTACCAATTACTTATTAAGTAATATTCTTTTTTTTTTTACGTACGTGATGATTGAATTAGCAATGTAACTCTCTATCAGTGATGAGGTTTTAGTTGGTTTGCAATATCCAAGAAAACACGATAGACATCGTCAAGTTCTTGATTACATTGTTAATTAACGATATTTCATTGATTTCAACTGCATTAAGTGTTTGAATGTTCACTCTTTATGCTCTTTGATGTCGAAGAAATATTTTTGACGGCTATGATTGTCAAAAGTTAAGAGATGTTCATAACACGCAGTATATGATAAAATCATTACATAACGACAAAAATTTACGGGAGCATTCATTACTCAAGTATAAACAGTATTCACCAAATGTACTTCCGGTCCGTCAGTCTGTTATTGCATAACTCAAGGAGGACTAGAGAAATGACAACCAAATTTTATTTGCAAACTAATGGGAGTCCTGGTGTGTGTGTGTGTGTGTGTGTGTGTGTTTTGCATATGAGTTTTTTAAATAATACAAAACTTTTAAAGTTGTTTGTAAAATGCTTGACCTACAAATGCTAAATCTTATGTTTACTTTAGGTCCATTAGGTTAGCTAAATGGAAATGTTTATTTAATCATACAAAGATATTTAGACGAAGATTTATTTGACAGTAGTAAAAATTAAGACTTTTTTTACCGGTCACAGAAATATCAAAATAAATAAAAACTGTCGTGTTTCCACTTCTAGGAGTTATTCAACAAGCTCAGCTTAGTTGTGACACAGCAAATAAAGCTCACTAGTAATTGCCAGCGAGTCTAACGTGTTAAAAATTACTGTAAATAAACGTTAACATTTCGACGATGTTTACTAAGTCATTACAAAAACGGCTGTGAATTGCTAACGTGTAATGTCACTAGTTTCCTTCTTTTTTTTTTTTTTAGCTCTGATATGATTAATTATATATATATATATATATATATATATATATTGCATCATATATACTTTAATATTTAACAAATTATTGGACACTTTCGATGAGGTAAAATAAATATAAAATTTATGTTATAATTAAATTATACCATAATTATTCAGTAGTTAACCGGCTCATTGCTCAAGTGGGTAGAGTGTTCGCCAGGGTCCAATCCCAGGTCGAGTCATACCAAAGACTTTAAAAATGGTACTTGATACCTCCTTGCTTAACACTCAGCAATATAAGGTATGTGTCAAGGGCAAAGTGGAGCTGTCTAGGGAAAGGAATAGTGCTCTCCCCTACACCTCGGTGTAGTAGCTATTGAAAAGTGAGCCTTCTGGTCACCTTCGACGACAGTCGGAAACTTTACTTATTTTACTTATTCTGAAGTTGCGTCGATATAATGACTGCTCTTTTTTGGTCATCAAAATTTTCATTTTTAGTGATTATTCTATGATCTTTCCTTTGAAATCCTTCTTTGATCCTTCTATTTTTCACAACGATTATTCTTTTTGTTATAATAAATCATTTTCATCATTCTTTGATCCTTCTTTCTTTAAAATGATTATTCTTTTTGTTATAATAAATTCTTTTTATGATTATTCTTTGATCTTTCCTTTTATCATGATGATTATTCTTTTTGTAATAATAAATCATTTTCATCATTATTCTTTGATCCTTCTTTCTTTAAAATGATTATTCTTTTTGTTATAATAAATTCTTTTTATGATTATTCTTTGATCTTTCCTTTTATCATGATGATTATTCTTTTTGTAATAATAAATCATTTTCATCATTATTCTTTGATCCTTCTTTTTTTTAAATGATTATTCTTTTTGTTATAATAAATTCTTTTTATGATTATTCTTTGATCCTTCCTTTTATCATGATGATTGTTCTTTTTGTTATGATAACTCATTTTCATCATTATTCTTTGAATCTTCTTTCTGTCACAATGACTGATCTTTTGTGATCATTCTCCGCCGAGAATGAATTACTTGATCTGTACTTCGTCTTTTAAACATCTAATTCTACTATAAACCGTTTTTATTTGCATCTATCAAACATAAGCAAAGGACCATTATTTTTATTTTATTTTATCTTATTTTATCTATTTAATTATTTATTTTGTAAATTTACCTTTGATTCGGATTCATTTTCAGGAAGTGCTGAGCAAGAAGAAGAAAATGGGAAACAATGTTTTTTGAAGAGTTTGTACATCTGATACAATTCCAAAATTTCAATCCTGCAATCATTGGATCAGGTCAGTATGACAATTAACACAGAAAATTATTTTCGTATAAGAACTAAATTATTAACAAAATAATTACCCCAAGTTCTCCTACCCTTGAAAATTTTAATTAGAATTTATCAGTATCAGAGGAATTAAAAATGTAAATTCTCATTATTGGTTTTTAAATCAACGATTCTAAAATAGTGAGATAATTTTGCGTACTCTGTTAACAAAACAATCTTTAACAGGTCCCCAAATCATAGATAATAAAAAAGGCCCTTTGCCTGTTCAAATAATTATTACTGATACTTTCATTACGTTAATTCTAAAAAAAACCCATAGAAAGTAATACTTATAAATAATTCAACTAACACAAAATCTAGATCGTGGTGGGAGTCAATTCACGCATAAAGCAATGCTTTCTCCATGTAGTCTTACCAACAACAAGTAAAGTTGTTTTATGGCCAAGTTACGCTAAAACACCAGCTCCTACCAGGTCAATGAAGTTAAGTGATGAATCTCAGACCGTGGGAAGGGAAGAACAGGGTTTACTGAATCTACCAAATTTTGCATGGAAAGCGTCACCGTGGTATGATGACAAAAATAGTATACTATGACTTCGAAGTAAGCGAGTCAAGTTCGAACTATTACCCTTGGAAAAGATTGTGAACTCCCGAATCCCCTCAACTATGGGTTAAATAGTACAACTGCTGTTTTTCGAACAAGATGGCTTTGGCACCAAATAATCCACAAAGGTTGATATGCCATTAAACAAAGAAACTATTTTCACATGGACTACTGCATTATAGATGTTTATGAATAAGTTGAGATAAAGTACGTTTCATATTTGAAAAAGAAGAAGAGGAAGTAGAAAAAGATGAAAAGTTAATACTGTTTATAAACTAGAATCTTATTTACTGAAAATATTAGTTTGGCGTGGTTTAGTTTGGTTTGGTTTTATGGCGCGTCAACAATTGTTGGTTATTTATGCCAAATCTATTTTTAAACATAAAAACAGTTCTATTTGAAACAATTCAGTTTAGCCAAAGTACACAGTTTAAATGTCAAAACAGTTCTATTCCAAGCAATTCAGTTTAGCATAAGGACACAGTTTAATCATATTTTCTCCTTAGATAGGACCCTATCAGGTGCTACCACGCCGGGCCAGAATGAACCTGGGAGCGGTGGCAATGAAGGGGTACTGCGCATTCCCCAAAGCTCCAGCAATACCTTATCATCAGATTATATAGTGTCCTATCCAAGACACTCATTGGCGGGGGTGGGGGCTTATCCCTCTGCAGAGAAGTAGTCGGTGTATTCTACAAGCTCCAGCCGACTGAGAAACAGAAAATATTTTTTTACTCTTCCACTGAGTAAAAAAAAATTATAACTAAACCGCTTGAATTATTACATGTAAAAAAATAAAAGTAAACAAATAAAAAAAAAACACTTATATTTCATGATAGGCATTGAAAAAACACATATATGTAGAAACTGTTTGGTACCCTTTTACCTTTTGGATCTTTTATAAAAAAAAAAAATCTGCAGAAGCTCATCTGGTATAGACGTCAACTGTTTATCCAACCAGTTCGATATAAACATGATTGGGATCGAGCCTTGCTGAGGCATTCTAGACATCGAGGCGAATCTTTTTCTCTACGGTTCACATCTCTGCGGTTAGCCCATTCGAGCTAATCTAAAAATCACGACAATTGGTATGAATAAATTAACACACTCACACACACAAACGTACACACATGCGCTCACACACATACATACACACATATATATTTTCAAATTATGTTTCGATAGAATGGACAGAGAAAATATTTATATGTGTATGTCTGTGAGCATATATATATATATATATATATATATATGCGTGCATGTGTGTGTGTGTGAGTGTGGAAAAATAATTGAATGAGCAAAAAGAGGAAGAAGGTTTGATTTTTTTAATTTTTATTTTATTTATTGTCATTAATATACAGGTTTACATTATGGAACGGATAATTTTCTTTTTGGGGGTTGTGTGTGATTTTTTTTCTTTCTTTTCTTTTTTCTTTGTATTTCCCAAGTTTTTTTTTTTTTTTTTTTTTGTAAATTGGACTTTTTCACTCCTTATATAACTATTTCGTAAAACATACAACTGTTTTTTTTTATCATCATCATGATCATCATCATCATCACCATTATCATCCAACCAGCCATACATCAACATTTTTTTTTAATTTCTTATAAGAATTTTAAGGATGTAGAAAGAATATGAAGTTTATACAAGAAAAAAAAAATTGGCAGATATTGTTGATGTCAAAGTTCTTTCCAATGAGTTTAGTGTCATAGTTTGTCAAATGTTTTCAGGTATGTGTCTGAGTTTGTAAAAAAAAAATCATTTTGTGCTCGTGTGAAGCTGTACATTTTAATAGTATACAAGTCTGTTTATGCATATATATCTATATATATCTATGTGTTATTGATTGTACATCTTTTCGAATTGCACCGTTACTTCACATTTACATATATATGCATACAAAAAGCAATTTTATACAATTTTTATATGTATGTATTTTGGTTAATATGCAGTTACTTAATACACATGTTTCAAATGCCGTTGTCAGTGATTATAGATATGGAAGTGCTGTGATGCCTGCAAAAAATGTGTTATGTACGTCTCCTTGTCTGTAGTTTGGATTTATTGTTTATGAAATATTCTTAAATAAATTTTATCGTTTTTTATGAATAAAACCATGATTAAAAATAATTAATTTCAGTTTTAGAACCTGATTTATTTTCATACTAATTCTGATTTTTGACAGAATACAATCAATGACATGGTTTAAAAATGCATGGGAACGAATTATATACAATATGTATGTGCGTACACCATTTATATATATATATATATATATATATATATATATATATATATATAGTAGTGCGTGTATTTACGTGATACACTGAGTCTTTTATATGAGTCATATCGTCCACTTTTTCACTTTTCATCATTTTTCCATCATTAATTTTTTTTTTTATTTACATATAAATATATTTGTCTTCCTTCCGTAATATTTGGTGTTTTCCCTTTTTTGATATTTTAAATATATTTTCTCTTTAATAAGTTTTACTCGGCCACAAATCTCTAAATCCATAGATTGTTTGTGTTTTAAAATCACTTTTGGTCGTATTTTTTTACTTCACAAATGTATTTGTGCAAATAAGAAAAGCATTAAAATAATTGAAAATATTAGAATAAAAAAAAGGAACTATTATGATTTTATACATCCAAATGAATAAATAATTTTTTAATAAGTATTATTTATTCCAGTAAATAAGTACTTATTTATCAACCAATACTTTAAAAGAATAAAGCTGTGTTTCTCTCTTCGTAGAAATGAAAGACTTTATTTTTCAATTTGAGTCGACGTTCTGTAGACACTTTTACGAATAATGATACAATCGAAAAAACAATATAGAAATGAAGAATGTTGAGGAATTCCCAAGATGTTTATTATTTGTTTAGTTGCATAAGTAAAAAATTCATATAATTTTAATTATCTGACTATTGTCTATATTTAACTGTCTGCTGAGAGAAATTGGCATTGTAACATAGAACATCTGAAATTTGATCTACCACGTAGCTTAGGAACTGGGGGTGGAACTCGGATATACATATATATATAATAGCAAAATAAGGCAGGATAATAACTCACAGTCCCAAGTATCCTGCCTTCGATTATCAGATGAAATGGTGATCTACAACAGTTCACCTGACAATCGAAGTCGTGAAACTCTGTGTTCTGAGTTATTACTTTGCCTTACATTTATAATTGTTTCTAAATGTCTATATATATATATTCTGAATTTTTGGCTATTTAGTACTATAAAGATATGGAGATTATATATATATATATATATATATATTATATATTCTGAATTTTTGGCTATTGAGTACTATAAAGACATGGAGATTATATACATATATATATGTATATATATATATATATATATATAATGTTGACTTGAAATTATGTCTTATGATGCAAACTTTTTTTGACCTTTGCCGTTGTAGAATATGCTTGATAAATACCTCTGAATTTTTTTATTTCTACTAATATCGAGCCATTAGCCGAATGAGTAGAGCGTTCGTCAATGTTCTGGTAGAATAGGGTTCAATCCCAGGTCGAGTCCTACCACAGACTCTAAAAATGGTACTTGATGCCACTTTTCTTAACACTCAGCATTATAAGGTGTGGAGCAATCCAGGAAATGGATTAACGCCCCTGTACACCGTGGTGTAGTAGCTATCTAAAAGAGAGCCTTCGTGGAGCCTTAGATTACGTCACAAACTTACTAATATTGTTAGTTGAAATATCAGCGTGTTTTTATATATTTATACAATGTTATTTAATTATTTCCAAAGTAAAACTGTATATATAAATTTGAATTCATTAAGAATGTATTTAAGGAAAGCAAATTCAACCAAAATTTAAGTAAAAACGTACATTATTTTCAAAAAGTCAATTTTTTTAAAAAATACCTTAGAACGTATGGAAGAATAATCCCAAATTTTATCTTAAAAATTACACAATTAGCAATTTCTCACCAAATAGACGCCTAAAAAGATTCGGATTCATTTTTTTTAAAAATCACGATCACAAACTAAAAATATCAGTTTTTATGCTCTTTCGAAAATTAAATCTAAGGTGTCATTTTTAATTTATTTTAAAAAGGTAGTTAGGATTTCATAAACTGAAATATCCGCTTCTTTTTAAGTTATTTTATTACGATACAGAAAACTGTATCGCAATAAAATAGGGTCACAGTTTCTATAATTTGTTTATATACCCACTGTCAAAAAACAAAAATCTCCACATATGATCTTTGGAACAATAGGAAAATTAAAGTTGCTATTTTGATAAGGATACATATATTGCATGAATCCATCACTTCTCTTTCCTGCTATGGGTAAATAGTTGGACAGACAGGTTTCATTAACTTTGGTAAGGCAACCCGTCTCGGAGATGGAAAACTCTGAATTCAAACCAGCTTTACTCTACTAAAAAATTGACCCTAATAGAGGGCTTGAGCAAATACATCCACGGGACAATTGGTTCTATTTTCATTGAATGCTTACAATCAAAAGTAAATAAAAGTAATTACACATAAGTTTTGTTTTTAATTTTAACTGGTGAGAATTGTATTTTTTCGAATTTTGAAATCTATTCAAGTTTTTAAAATCTGCATGTGTTTACTTCATGTCAAATTAAAAAAAGAAAAAATGACAGATAATGACTGTTATAAGAATGATTTTGTAAATCTTGAAAATTAATGTAAAACTTTTAATTTTCTAAATATTCTTTGGAAAAAAATCTTGTCTTTTATACCTGTTTTTTCTTTCTTTTTTCTTTTTTTTTTTTCGTATTACCTTTAAATTAAGAGCGACTTTTCCATGACTGATATCACAAATAAACGTTAAAAGAAGGGGAATTCCTCATATTTAATTTAAGGTTTTTCAGAAAATACTTATTTCTTTAAAATATTGCTGCATATTTTCCAATTGCCTATTTTTTTTATCTTTATTAGCTGTAGGGATGATATTTTAAAAGCTTAATCGAAAACTAAAAAAAAAAAAAAAAAAAAAAAAAAAAAAATTAAAATAAAATGCAGTCCTAAATAATTCCAAGCTCAAGACTCTTTCGTATGGCAAATAATTAGAAAGAGAAAATAATGATCTTTCTTTTATTATTAGAAAGGTCTTTTGAGAATGAGCAATAAAATAAAAATCGGAATCAATAAAAAAAAAAGTTATATAAAAATTACTCTTGTGACATACAAGATTTTTTTTTCTTGAAAAAAAAAAACGGAAAAAAAAAAAAAACGAAACAAAAACATAGACAAAAAAAAAACTTTCTTTAACTGCTTGAACGTATAAATGAAATTTTTTATCGCATTCCGGTAGGGTTTTCTTGACGTTTTACATTTTAAAGCAATGTAAAAGTGAAGAAAAATGGATTTTGGATTTTAAGCCATAATAAAAGTGTCTTTAATATTTTCAATATCAGATTTACTGATTCCTTGTTTTTTTGTATATTTTTTTTCTGTGGTCAAATGATTAGGCCGTAGGAGGATATGGGTGATTATGAATAAACATACCGCCGGGATGTAAAGTTTGTTCTAGACTAATTGGTGGGGTCCCCTGTGACGTTGGTGGAAGGAAGTTTATATTGCCCGGGCCTTCTTGTCCTTGGCCGGGGAAGAATTCGTTGTACGTTTGGTACCCAGGGTAAAATTCCTGGCCGTTATCTACAAAAAAAAAAAAGAAAAAATACGAATTATTTTTTTATGAAATTACAAAAACATAATAGAAAAAAAAAAAAAAGAAATTAAAAGAGAAGTAACATAGCCCTGTTCGGGTGATTTAGAATACGCTGACAGCACCCTCTTTGGAGAGAATAAAACTTCCTCCAAAGACGTTATCAAGATAGAGCGAAAGAATATATCTGATGATGAGGCTCCACTTCTGGATATATAAGGAGTGCAGAGTAATTTTTTTATTGCCATTATTCCCAGACACACTCTAACCCGAAATGGTAGTTCCAGTTTTTTTTTTTTCTATCCATGTTTCAGAGGAATCTGTTCAAAATTTATTCGTATCTCATAGAGACTGAGTAAAAAAAAACAAAAACAAAAAAAACTGAAGAAACAACGACACAAAAATTTAAATATTAATGGACTATAAACGTGATTTTCTTACCTCGAGGCAAAAAATAACCACAGATGGGTTTACATGCAGTTAAAATCAATCAATTCACTATTAAAATGACAACGAACATAAAGAATACAAAATCTAAACGCGTAAAAAAAATTTGCAAGCATGAAAATCAAGATAAAAATTATATATATATATATACACACGTTTACACTAATTTATATGTATATATAAGATACACACACATATATATATATATATAAGCAAATATACATATATATATATATATATATAAGCAAATATACATATATATATGTGTGTGTGTGTGTGTGTGTGTGTGTGCGTGCGTGCATTTAAATATTTTTATTTTTAATTCAAATGCATACGCACACACACACACACATATATATATATATATATATATATATATATATATATATATATATATATATATATATATATATATAAATGCGTTTATATATGTTTATACATTTAAATATATGTATATTCACATGCATATATGCTTTTCTATATATATATATACATACATATATGTATGTATCTAAATGCGCGCGCACACACACATATATATATATTTTCATAAATACACGTACATATATATATATATATATATACATTCATATTTTTAGCCACATTCTTATGCATGTATACATTTAAGTATATATATATATATATATATATATCCACATGAATACACTTGTATATGTATCCATATTCATGAGAATAAATTTATATTCATTCAGATATATTGACATAAATACTTTTTTACATATACATACATTTATATATATGTACAAAAATATACATTTATATATACACACATCTATATATATATATATATATATATATATATATATATATATATACATACATATGTGTGTGTGTGTGTGTGTGTGTGTTTATATATAAAATGTGCATGAATAGAGATCACCTTCCACAGGTTACATGCCCTCAAAATTTTATAAAGTTTTATTTAGCGCGCGTTGCCGGCTTTCGCGTAATCGTTTGACACAACGAGTCAATCACTTAATTCATTAAATTACGTTTTGCGACTCACATCAGCAAGCAGCAATCGTCGTTTGCCCTAGGCGAGAGGGCAAAGTCAGTGATCGCCCCGAGGTTTAGTGTCTCTTTCTCTCTCAGTTGTGTCCCTTTTATACATTACAGGTGCGGCACTTAGACGGACCAAAATGTCGCCGTCGTTGGATTCAAAATAGAACGAAAGAAAAGAGCAGGTAGAATAAAGAAGTTGATGAAGAGAAGAGGAGTGTTAAGAAGAAATATTAGGAAGAAAGAAGGGAGGTAAGATAAGGAGAAAAAAATTGAGGTGAGTGATGGAGAAGGAAGAGAGATGAGAGGCAGAGGAGGAGGAGGGAAGTAAAAATGAGACGAGATGTAAGAAGAAGAGAAGTGAGGTAAGAGGAGCAGAGAGGTCAGAAGGGACTGAAAGAAAGATTGAGAAGGGAGGTTATAAAAGGGGGTAAAAGAGGTTAGATGAGAAGGAGAAAAGAGGTGCTAGGAGGAGAAGAGATTAGAAGAGAGGGAGAGATGTAAGAATGGAAGAAGAGTGGTAGGAAGAGGATGAGATGATGAAGAAGGGATGATGAGTGATTGGAGAAGGATAGGGGACCAGATAATATGAGTCGAAGAAAAATAAGGGGAGAGAGATTGAAGAAAAGTAAAGGAAGGAGAAAAATAATTGACAAAGAAAAAAAAAAGAAAAAGATAGATATCAAGAGAAGTAAACTGAATCCTTGTTAAAAGAAGTGAGAAAAATAACAGAAAGTTGCATTTTCACATGTAAAGAAAGAAAGAAAGAAAGAAAGAACGAACTAAAGAAGATCCTGGGGGTAGACTTTTCCCTACTTAATTTGACACGCAATAAAATATTATTTTTTTGCAATAGCCCAGTTCGCTCGGAATTTTCTTGCTTCTAGGCATTATATAATCAGTTCAGTTTTATTTATAACAAATAATTGTAGTAGTTTTTATATTACGATTGACAGCTAAATTTTCTCACTGCAGACCGGCTCCTAGATTGAAAAGCAATGAGTAAATTCCACTCGCAAGTAATTCTTCGATTAACGAGATCTGACAGTATCTCTTAGTACGTGCAGACTTTAAGGGTATTAATATACAATTCGATAAACAAAAGCCTTCACTTCAAGATGAAAGGCTTTCTTAAACGCTGCCCTGGCAAGACATACACATGCAGGTTTGTGGTAAGTATTCATCGAACGACTATTAGAGATATAATATATACACGTGCGAATTTGGCGGCAGAGTTCATATGTGTACATTCCAAAAGGAGTAATAATGACTCGTCGATAGTTTCCGTGTGCGTTTGTATTCATTTAGACGCTGACGATGTTTGGTCTGTGCGTTTATGAATTTGTATACTTAGACTGAGAAATCAAACATTCAAGAGTGACGGGTAGTATTCAGGTTAAAATATTTCAGCTTTTAATATATCTTACAAGTGAATAGCATTTTTTCGATTAAATGTAAATATACATTTTAGTTCTCCGTATTTAAAGACATGGTGGTGTACAAATATCTGTTGATAAATGATATAAAGTTCATAGTTGTATAACACTTTGGTTTTAATATATATGGATAGAAAGTACGTTGTCTTTGTAATGAAAAAGGAAAGAGGTAATAGTTTGACTTGAAGGTTTCTTGAAATATCTCTATTTACCAGCCCCTCCACACATGTAGGATATGACATAAGGTTAATTTTTTTTAGCGGAGTTTAACAGATATGAATTAAAAATTTTCCTCTCTTTGACCGGTTGCCATACTAAGGTTTAAGATCCTGTTTGTCCCACAATCTGCCCATATTTGGAGGGAGAATAATTGGATTTAGACCTTTCCCAAGGTTATTAGCAATATCTATAAAGCAAACAACCTCGTCTAGGATTTGAACTCGTGTCATCGTGTCCACTTCCTACGATCACGAGCACCTCCAGCTTTGACGAAATTTAACAAAACGGTGGTTGGATTGGGCGTATTTTTTTAAACATATGTATAGGTGGCAGATCAAGGAGGAGATAACTATGGTTCACTTCACTACAGTCATTTTCTCAGACAAGAGTAATCATGGCTCTCTACTGCTTCCTTTTATTAGGAAGCTATGAATTACGATGATTATCATTGGGAGCGATCGTAGAGTGGTTTCTCATTGCCTTCTCCCCGATGCACAATCAAGATTTGTTTCCTCCCACTCTAGACTGATTTCCGACTACCAAGGATAAAGAGCAAAATCTGCCATGCAGTTTTACCAATAGCAGTGGAAGAAATGAATTAACGTCTTCCTCAAGGACATTCGAGTAAAGAAAAATACAATCAACCTCAACCGGCAATTGATTGGGTTGTTGAGTTTTATGGCAAATCAAGCTTTGTAAGTAATTTAATACCAACTGTTGTAAATGCTTTTTTGTTAAATATATATGACATGTGAACGAATGTAATGTTAAATGGTTTCAAGTATAGTAGATGATCAAACAGTCCTATTTCACCTGTAGATGTGCCTCTAACAGGGACTGCTATTCCAGGTCAGAGTGAACATTTTACTAATAGCAATGAAGGTGTACTCCACATTACTCAAAATTCCTGGACAGGAGCCTCACCATCATTTTGGTGTTGTATACAATACATTCATTGGGCGTCTTAACCCTCTGAAGATATGCTTCGTGCGTTGGTATCGGGATTTGAACTAGGCGCTTGCTGTTAACCATCATCACAGTCGTATCTCTAATTTCCACATAAAAGCGAATGAACAGTATATATATAAATATATATTTGTGTGTGTGTGTATATATATATATATATATATATATATTTTGAGAAAATATTTGAGAGTAAGTCGGTGACCGTAGTCGAGGGTGACCAGAAGGCTCCCTTTTAAATAGCTACTACACCAAGGTGCTGGCGGGGGCGCTACTCCTTTCCCTGGATTGCTCCACTTTACCCTTGATACCTACCTTATATTAATAAGTGTATATCAAGTAGGTATCAAGTACCATTTTTATAGTCTTTGGTATGTGAAACTACTATAGTGTTTCTTTTGAAGTCCTCCCGTTCCTCAAAGTCTTACATATGAGATGATCCTTCAGTTGAAGAACAAGAAAAAACTTGGCCCAGGTGCTGCACTTGTACAATCATGTGAATTGCTATATATATATATATATATATATATATATAAAGAGAGAGAGAGAGCGAGTCTCAATATACATAGGCATGTCCTCGTGGTTTAGTAGTTAAAGCAATGGATTGCAGAATCGTAGTAAGCAAGTTCGAACTCCAGTCTCTCTACTATGTTCACTTTCGAACAAATACTCTGGGGAAAGGTATGAATCGCCTTATTCTTCCAGCTATGGGTTAGATAGTACCACAACTGTTTTTCTAGAAGGATGGCTTTGGCATGAAATAACCTAAAATAGTTGATATGCCGTTAAAGAAAGCAAATCAAATCAATATACATGGGACTGGTAATAACTTCACTCAAAAAATGTAGCGTTCTTTTTTGTTTCAGATTTGAAAATAGTCTAGCATAACAATGAAATAGTTTACAACTATGAATTCTCGATCACGATGCCTTGGACAAGAGACCAAAATTCGTTGAAAACTGTCTCAAAATTGGTGCAACCTATTAATATGATAATCATTTATTACTCAGAAAAGAAACTTTAAAAAAAAAAGATTGCAAGTCCTGGAAGGTAATATAATAACAATTTAAAAAAACCAAACAAAACAGCATTGATTTGATGTATCTAGTTCGAAGGATGCATTTTTTACGGGACGTGTTCCAAATGACCACCATTGGGTTTGTCTTAGTTATAAATTATTATCATAATAATGGGTTGCATCTATTTTGAGACATCCTGAACTGATTAACTGACTCATCTCGGGATTATTTTATATAAATTCCTTTGGTCGTCTTCATTTGAATTTAAAAAACAATTAAAATAAAGGCTCAGTCTCGATAGTTTTTGATCAACCCTTGAATACTTTATCTCACAGATGAAGAACACAACAAATATCTGCTTGGAAAAGAAACGCTCAACACTGTCTGACCTTTGGATCAATTCCAAGAATTTACGCCAAACCCTATTCTCACAATTCCCGCATGTACTGATCGCATCTTCAAGAATATTACCATGTCATTGTGTAATATTTATACAAGAGCCAAGGAAGTTATTTCTCGGCTCGATGCCCTGTGAATACTCTTTTCGTTACACCGATTACAGCCGTTCACATTTGGGTCTGGGTAAGGGCGCACGAATAAGATGTTACTGTTTATAGATTATCTAAAATATCAAATACTGATTGAACAAACCAAATCTTAGAGGAAGCGAAAGAGGAAGAGTTAAGTACAGAGAGGCTGACAAATAAGTTTCATCCAATCAAAAGCTTACATTAGTCACTGAATCAACATCGCTATCTTTCCTTTCAAATCAATTTTTTTTCTATCTCTGTCTCTCAGCAAAGATAGAAAACACCTTAACTAGAATGTAGAAACATTGACCAATAAGATTTAAGATTTTACGCTAGTAAGATCTCAAGCTAAAAATCTGCCATTAATCAAACCTGCTTTGACATTTGGTATGGGGCTGTGTAAAAATAGTGAACTCATTTGTCATCAATATTCGCGAATCAATATATTGTAATCCCTTGTCTAGTCAATCGATCAAGCAATAAACCTCTAATGGAATTCGTGTATTCGCTCTGTCTGTATAGAGATGTTTTATCTTCAAGGCTGGTTGGTATTTTATGGCATAACAATCTCTGTGGGTTATTTAATGCTAAATCCTAATTATATCTGATTTGTAAGCGAATAGTCTAGAGTTAACATTATTTTTAAACGAGTTAAAGCCCATTTGTTTGCACAATCTAAAGTGGTTTCAAATATTCCTATCTAAAACTAATAATTTCATTTATTAAGTATTCCCATCTAATACAACAATTTGCACAATGCAGTAGAGTTACAAATAATAATAATAATAATAGTAATACTAATAAAGTAGTTGGACCTTGCTTGGGAATTGAAAAACTGCGGAACATGGAGGTGACGGTGATAGCAATTGTAATTGGTACTCTTTGTACAGTCATCAAAGCATTGGTACAGCGACTGAAGGACTTGGAAATAAGAGGACAAGTGAAGACCATCCAAACTAATGCATTATTGAGATCGGCCAGTATGCTGAGAAGAGTCCTGGAGATTTGAGAGGATTGCAGTGACTCAAACTTTAGTGAAAGACCATCACGTAACGTCGATGTGAAAAACTCGAAAAGAAGTAAATAATAATTATAATAATAATAATAATAATAATATTATTATTATTATTATTACTACTACTACTACTATTATCCTTTGTAAATGATTGAACAATTCTATTTGACCCTTGATGAAACTCTAAAAGGTGCTATTTCTCTGGGTCAGAGTGGACTTGAGAATAATGGTAATGAAGGAGTACTCCACATTTCCTAAACTCCTGAACTGAAGCATTAACACCAGGTACAGTTTACTGTCGCACGAAAGACCTTTAATCTTGTTTTTCTCAAAGTGACTGATACTCAACTACCTCATTCTGTCACTTTTAAGATAAAGTGGGTTATGTATTTGTTTGTCCGAAGAGCAATTTGAAGTAGACGGTTGGGGCAATCATATCGACGCAAGCGGCTCGACATGACCGGTCGATTAAACGGATCAAGCAACACCGAGTGCTGGTCTAGTCCAGTAAGACCTCGGGTCCCGTCACTATTATCCGATCCTCAAGTATTACCGGGTTAACAATCACAGTCAACATTTAACCTCGTTGTGGGTGGGGTTATTTCCCTTCTGCAAGGGCTCAGTCGTTTTATTCTACAGCCCCAGCCGACAAGGTTGATGTTATCATAAAGTCACCATGGTAAGAAAAGGCCTCTTCAGATTCACTTGACATTGAATCTGTAAAGTCTGTCAAAGAAAACTTGAGTCTTAATATCGGCATTTAAAGCAGCTACAACTTTACCCAAGCCCTCTGCCACGAGGAGGATGTAGCCAAAGTCATTTTGTAAGGCTGGTTTGAATTCAGAGTTTTTCTAACCCCGAACTGGTAGCCTAATCAATGTAATATAATGGCCGAGGGGTTTCGTTTTATATATCTTGCCTTTAGGTTTAGTTAGGCTGAGAACCTTTCGGCTCAGTACATGGGTTAGTTAGGTGCAAACTTGAGCACAGGTGTTGACGTGCGTGCGGGGAGGATGTGTCGTTCACAGATGTCAAAATAAAAATCCCAAATGGAAAGGTTGACCAGTGGATGTGAATGACGTCATGCACCGGAAGCGCGCCCGCGGAGAATTTGGAGGAATTTTGAAAGAGTAGTTGAGTTGAGTCTTGCGGTCCGAAGAAGAAGGGTGACTTTCGCTAGTTCGCAGTGGTCTTGTGGCGGGTGCCACACGTGTTGGGCGGGGGCAGATGGAAAAGCCAGAATAGAAAGAATGTGTATCTCTCTCCTTATGTCGAAGAACCTTTAAACTCAAAGGTAATAAAAGGTTTCGTACCTGAACTAAGAAGTCGTAACGTGTTTTTCGTGTTTCGGGATTCCTATGTTCTATGTATATATGTTATGAACATTCTCTGTACGTTTCACATATCCATATCTGGATATGCTACATCAAGGCTTAAGAACGCAGTCTCCTCAACTATTTACTCATAACCGGAAAAGAGACAACAGATGGATTCTTGCCTTTCCAAGTGCATTAATGTAATGTTAAACGTAAAATGTTTTGTCCAGGATTGAACTCGAATCAACTCCTAACGTAATAGAATTAGAACTACTTGAAATTTTCAGTAAAAGCTCTTGATTGTATTTACTAAGTGTGAAATTGAAATATTTATGTTTTATTATCGTATCGTTTTGGAGTATCGATCCCATTTTTAGCGATCTCACACACATTTTGATAAGCTCTATGTATCTATATTATCATCTGGTTTCATCATGTTAATTACAAGCCCAGTCGGCTGGGTCTTTAGAATACATCGAATGCATTTCTGTAGAGGGGTCAGAGGTCCCCCCAACATGTGTCCTGGAAATGCTACTAAACAATCTGATGGTCAGTTTTTAGTAATGATGGAGTTCTTGCGAATACGGAGTACCCCTTCATTGTCATTGCTCCCAGGTTCACTCTGGTCCAGTATGGTAGCACCTGATAGTGTCCGATCTATGAATCAAATTTAACCGTTAACTGGGTGCAAACAAATAACTTATGCGAAATTGAATTGTTAGAAATAGAACTGTTTGATCACCGAGCTGTGTGTAGACAAATGACAGAAGTTTAATAGAATTGTTAGGGATATATAGCAATACTTGGAAACACTTAACTTTGTTGACTTATGTCTAAAAGTCATATATTTCTAATATAAATTAAGAAAACGGATTTGGCTTTAAAAAACCGACAATGGTTGATATGCCATAAAATTAAACAAAACCATAAACACTTGTTTAGTTTTAGTTTAAAATGGATAGACATTATAGTTGATAAACGAAGATTTTAAGCTAAATGTATACATATTCTACGAATATGTTCATGCGAAGCTTTAAGGCCGTGTGTCTTCCTGTTTTGGCTTTTTTGTTGTAGGCAATTGTGCCGCCTTATTATCTTGCATGACATGCAACTAGGCACGCAGACGCATCCACTACATTGAGGCAAAGGTATCGGGCAGAGGGAGCTAAAGTACAAATAGTGACATACGGGTCTTTGAACCAGTTTTTTTTTTTTCTTTTTTTAAATGAGAAAAAATAATTCTGAAAGAGGCTGGAAAAATGGGAAAAATCTTGATAAATAAATGCAAACAAACGATGGGGAAAAGAAATCGTTTGTTGAAGAAAACAAAAGGTTTGGCTAAAAATAACAATAAGAATATATATATATATATATATATATATACATACAAATGGTCGAATTACCTCACTAATTAAGCCACTGTATTATTTAAACATCCCTATACCCTTAAGAGTATTAAAAATAAATTTCTCCTTCGTACACGACGAATAATCATTAAAAATCGATAGGCGAAGAACCAATTACGTATTTATGAGTGTAGCATCAGGAGGCGCTCGTAGGAAATGGACACAGTCATCCGAGTTCAAATCCTGCCCGAAGTCAAATGAAAACTAATGATCCCAAAGACTGTTCAAACTAAATGATAACGAAAAAAAAAAAAAAAAAAAAAGAAAAAGTTAAAATCAATATCAATCTAGGACTTTGAGATATAAACGGATCAACCAAATCCAGACCTGAAGACCAGTTTTAATTCATCAGAAGAAAAAAACTTCTCATTCAGTAGATTTTGATGTATTGGCAGATCACAGACGGAACATTTGAAAAATACCTTGAAGTTACCAAAAAACTCTGGAACAAGTAGGTTATAGTGTTTGTTGCTAATCGTGATTGAGACTTGGAACAATCCCCCGGAAGAGACCTGGAGACCTGATAAAGCGAAACTTTTTTAGGCGAAAAGAAATCCTCCATCAACTGGTTTCATTTCGGTCATGAAGCTTATTTTATACGGAGAGCGATAGTAATACCTCCATCATTTTAAATGGTCACTTGCATGGAAAGCAGATATATTAGGTCCATCTCGCCAATGGATAATCATTCTTTTTTCAGATATGTTATGATTGTTGCTTAAAATTTTACATTTAAACTGTCACTTGTTCAGTGCAAGGGAACTTAGGGGCAAATGATAATGGCAGCTCCATCTGGCAAATGTCTTACTAATTCTTTTCTGTTAGGATAATGGGTTGGACTGGTGCACACCGAGTTTTTGCTGTTGAAACTTTAAAAGTAGTGAATTTGTGTGTGTGTGTGTGTGTGTGTGTGTGTGTGTGTGTGTGTGTGTGTGTGAGTGTGAGAGAGAGAGAGAGAGAGGATGATTTGTGCTCATTTCATACTGATTCGGAATGATGCTGTTCTTGATAGAATTTTTATCAATTTGCAATATAAATTTTCCGAAAACCATCACACACACACACACACACACACTCTGAGTGTGTGTAACGATTATCAACACGGAAATTGGAATTAGCAAGTGAAGCTCAGGCTGCATACGTTCACGTACCCCTTGCACTGATGATTTTGGAAAAGGAATAAATTAATCTTACCCAAATTTTAGCGGCTTTGTCGGCAGGAGCTGCAAAATACATCAACTGCATCATTGCAGAAGGATAATACTCCCCTAATAAGTGTCCTGGATATGACACTAAACAATCTGATAGTGAGGCTCCAGTAATGCTGGAGCTTTGGGGAATAGAGTACCACTTTATTACCATCGCTCCCTACTCCACTCTGGCACAGAGTGGTAGCGCCTGATATTTTTTATCTATTTGAATCATAGATTCAAATAGAACCTTAATAATATACATATGCTAAATAGAACTGTTTTTACATAGAACTAAGCTGCTTTGATATTTAAGTGTTTGTAAACAAAAACTACTCTTATACTTAACTGAATTGTCTGAAATTTAATTCGGTGTTAAATGACTCGAAAAGGGTGGATACACCGAAAAACAAAACAACCAACCGACACAAATACACACCAAATATAATATATATATTCGTAGACATACACTTGCAATGATACAAACATACGAAGCTAATAGGATATATATATATATATATATATATATATATATACACACAAAGGGCCACAATTCCAAATATTGGCCATTACTACGTGGAGTTGTATCACCATCTTAAGGCTAAAAGTACGGTTGTGTGTTTGTTTGCTTTTATAGTAGGTACCTTTATAGTTTAAAAATCATTAAAATCTCATATATATATATATATATATATATATATATATATATATATATATATATATATCTTTGATCGTCATAATCTTTCTGAACTCCGAGTCAGGTTCGTCTTAGGGAGTATGGAGCAATTTTTCTGGTCCCAGGTGACCATCTCAGTAGCTGCTTTTCAGGGCTGAATTTTATAGCCTTGCCCCTGAGGTGTCATAATATGGGGTATGTCGTAGAAACCAAACATTTTTAAACAGTCATGCATGAGTCTTGATTTGTGCGAGGCTTCGTGCAATAAAAACACCAATTAACTCATACTGGGTTTGTGGGAGGTCAATTAAGTATCCTCGTCTTCCTAATATTCTAATATAAAAATATTTGTACCCGCCCCCATTATATTCAATTGTATATATTTCTGTTTAAAAGCTGTTTTTTTTTACGCCGTACTAAACGTATATTCATTAATGAATGAATATAGCCTACAGGCTGTAGATTTTACCGATTGTGCTATAAGGCTTCTGGATTTCAAATACATTCTCTCGTTACCAATATAAAAAATTCTCTTTTCTACTATATTTCTTTCTTACTATAAAACAAGCACCAACGGAATTAAAGAATTAACTAGTCAATAAGGTGGGTTTTGTTAGCCACATGCCAACGTTTATTTTCATCAATATCTCAGTGTATGTTTGTCTCCTTATCAGTCGGTCTATCTATTTATCTATCGCTCTAGTTGACTATCTGTCTTTTGGTCTGTTTCTTTAATAATATATATAGGAAGTACAAATAATTTCTCTTTCGCTTTCGCCAAATTCCCCATACTCACCCAAATGAAATGCATGTGTGAGTGCACACAGTGTAAACATATTTTCTGTTTACATAAACAAAAGTTATTCTTAAAGAAAAACATACGCTAACATTTTTCAAAATAATGACGATCTTTTTTCTTTTCCTTTCCTTTTTTTTATTACAACGAACACGTGCTCACCAAATCCATGTAAACGCTTTCATCGTCTTTTATAAAACAAACATAGATCAGATGAACGCCAACAGCAAGCGCCATTAAAATGTTTTCTAGCCAACGAATTTGAGTATTTAAAATATTTTTGTGATTTGCTTCCGAGTGGTTTGAGTTGAACTGAAGCAGATTAAGGGGATGAAAGAATAAAGTTATTAAATTAACAGATAATATGCTCACACGCACAAACATACATACACACGCAAACATATATATATATATAATTCTTTTAATACCCTATCCGGTGGCAAAAGCTGCTTGG
This sequence comes from Sepioteuthis lessoniana, assembly GCA_963585895.1. Taxonomy (NCBI): domain Eukaryota; kingdom Metazoa; phylum Mollusca; class Cephalopoda; order Myopsida; family Loliginidae; genus Sepioteuthis; species Sepioteuthis lessoniana. Next base: position 36,670,146 of record OY757906.1, read on the forward strand.
TAGCGCCAGGAGTGGTAGTACCGCCTTGAGCTACCGAAACTGTGTTATCACCCCTGGTTGGCGGCTGATGAGGACAGGGTATCGCACGTGCTTTCACGTAGGAAATTGCCAGTTTGTACGTGTATTTGTCAGAGGATGACGGTCAAACCATAAGATCCAGAAAACTAAGTTTTACATAGATATTAACCCTATTTAGACTTCCGGATTAAACAATGTGAGATTGAATGTTGAAGTCATCATTTGGGGAAAAGGTATACCCTTTAAAGACAGACAGAGGGAGATATCCGAAATGTTCATGAGTTAAAGTAAAGAGGGCGACCAGAAGGCTCCCTTTTCAATAGCTTCTACACTGAGGTGTAAGGGAGGGTGCTACACCTTTCCCTGAATTGCTCCACTTTACCCTTGATACGTACCTTATAATGCTGAGTGTTAAGCAAGGAGGTATCAAGTACCATTTTTAAAGTCTTTGGTATGACGCGACCAGGGATTGAAATCAGGTCTCCCGAACCATGGGTGAATACTCTACCCACTTGACCGATGAAAATCTGGGGGGAAAATACGAAGGAACCAGAAATATTGAGTATAAAGAGCCTTGATTGATTTTAACGACATGCCAAACCTGCCAGTGCTATTTTATTCCCAGAGGTTAGGAAATCCCGTTGTATGTTCATTTTTATGCAGTTATTTTTTAGATTTTTTTTAGCGGGGAACACAACCCTTTCGAATACAAACAATTTTTAAACAGATTTATTTGACCCATTGAATCGACCTTAACATTCCGAGTCACAGAGGACCTGGGATTAATGACAATCAAGGGATACTCAGTGTTCCCCAAAACTCCAGATCCTCAAACACCATCAGATATAGCTTAGTATGATGCCCAGGATATCCCTTTCAGTCTGCAATTTCTAAGACAAGGCTGACAGAGCTCACAAGAAGTAGGAGGTATCTAGCGAGAATTACAATCACTAGCAGTGGTCTGCTAATATAGCTTGCAGACAATTACCCTTCTGGAAGTGCCCAAGACACATGAGAGAAAAGAAAGAGCAAAATATATGTGGTTATAATTATTGTTATAATTATTGGTTCCAAATAGATAGATAGATAGAGAGAGTGAGAGAGAGAGAGAGAGAGAGAGAGAGAGAGAGAGAGAGAGAGAGAGTTAGTTAACAGACCTCGGTTGGTGGTCGGTATAAAATCTGAAACGGGATAAGAAACGAAAGGAATGAAAAAGGTGTCAATGAAACGTTCACTATTTTTGTTTCAACCATTTTTGTCATGCTTCAGTTTTTACTTTTTTTTTTATTGACTTGTTTATTTTATAATTGTTCACTTTTGTATTTTATGGCGCTATAGTCTAGCCTTCTTTACCATGAGATCAAAAAGATTTTGAGCCTTGAAAGTTTTCGGTATTTTTTTGCCATACTTTCGAGACAAACTGTCAACAGAAATACTGAGAGGCGAAATGAGAAGAAAAAAAGATGAACTTGTTGCTGGCATTCCAGGTTGACGTATACGTAAAATACAAATACCAAGAAATTTCTTATAGTTTTTTAATTCTATTTTTTGTTGTAATAATAATAGTAGTAGTAGTTATAAGTTAGGAAGTATTAGTAATAATAATTGTCGTGTTAGTCTAACATAAACTTATTGGCAAGATTATGGGACAAAATTTATAATAATACACATTGTTATAAAATATTAATTTAACACTGAAACACTCTAATATCTTCCTGTTATCGTCAGTTCTAGCGTTACTGGCGCCTCGAAAAAGCCGAAATAAGTTGTTTTGTATGAATTATTTTGAACAAATCCTGGAAGCAACAACCCACAAAATAACAGCAGTACAGCCACTTACCTCCTATCTCTAAAATCATCCATGTAAGACGAGTAAGGCATGCATGACACTGTTGGAGAAGCAAGGCCTAACTCCTACGTGACATTCTTTTATCATATTTACCAACCCCTCCGCTCGGGCAGGATATGACACAAGGTCAATTTTTTAAGCAGAGTTTAACAGGTTTGAATTCAGAGTTTTCCTTCTCCTAGACTAGTTATCTCACCAAGGCTTAAGAACCTAGTCTGCCCTACTATTTATCCATAGCTGGAGGGAGAACAATCGGATTCATACCTTTCCCAAGGGTATTAGTGCTATGTGAAAAGCAATCAGTCTCGTCCAGGATTTGAACTCGTGTCGCCGTGTCCATTTCCTACGACGATAACCATTACACCACGGGCACCTTCTTTTATGGACCCCTACACATGGACATGTCAGTGTTGGCCGACCAGCAAAAACTCTTTTTTACATCAGCTCTGTGTGGACACTGGATGTTGTTTGGAAAACCTACCGGGAGCGATGGATGATAGGAATGGATGTAGAGAAAGAGAGAGAGAGAAAGTTTGAGGAAATCTATGCTGTCCGCGCGATTTGATGATAATGATGATGATGTCTTCTTATTTATATTTTTGACAAATATTTTAGAAAAAAAATAACATCATCCTACGTACGGACAGCGAGCATTCGTTTTACTTTTAGTTATTATGATATCAAGTATTCCTATCTGATAAAAATAATTTACCTATAGTTCTGTTTGACCTAAAGATTTACCATCCCTTCCGGTCAGAGTGGAACTGTGAGGAACGCAAATGAAGTAGTACTTTACATTCTCCTGATTTCCACAACTGGGGCCTCCCCATCAGAAGTGAAAGTTTTGTCGATTTATAATCCACAAAAGATGCGTAAGTAATGTTAGTTCATTTAATCAAAGACAAACTGAGTAAGTACAACAAATGATTTAAATGATTATAAAAAAATGTTGAGGCTTATTATAACTTTAAATAATTACAGTTACAGTCCCACTGGCTTGCGGTTTATTTCTTGGAGAGAGTTTCAGCTATTTTCATGGTGGCCTAAAAACGTAAGAGGGAGAATGATATTGAAAGGAATTTTTTGACACTTGATTGCAACGGGTTAACACGAAGAATCTGGAGAAAGTCGAAAAAATTTTTTGAAAGTAATCTGAGCAAAGGTGGATTTTGGAAAGGATTAGCATACTGTGTTAAAAGCTAAACATCCGAGTGGTATTTTGTTCGATGCTTCAAAATCCTCTTCCTTTCGGCATATTGTGTGGTGGTTTTCATCATGCTCACTGTGGGTGGCGTGGAGTGCCATTGCCAGACCTAGATTCTTGAAGACATGTCAACGATTTCACTGTGATGTGTGTCGATGCATTCTGATGGAAGTTTCTTCCTATGTGTATATTACTAGGGCGAGTCAAACGTTTAGCAATATTTTGGTATGTCCTCGTTTCTGGTGTATTTATCACGTGAACTAATCAGTTGAACACATGGTAGGTACTCGCTGTGGTTGACAGTATCATGGTAGTTGGTGTGCTGACACGTTATGCATTGCTTCACAGCGTATGTGATTTGAAGACTGCACAGATAAACGTGTAACGTATGTCTGATTCAAACTTTACTAGTTCGAACAAGGCCAAAACGCCACGGAAGCAGCCAAAAACAGATGTGCGAAAAATAAAGGCGCAGTTAATTAGAGTATAATAATCAGATGGTTGAAAAAATTTCGCTCAGTTTGTAAGAATCTCGAAGATCTTGCAATAACAAGTAGACTTAAAACAATGAATTCCAAGGCAAAGAAGCAAATCCAACGAGTAGAACTCGGAGAGTATCAGGTGAGTTTGGCGTCTCACTTGTCCAGTGTGGTTCATCACAACGAACATGGCAGAAGCATCCGGTGTTAACCACGTGACTAAGTGTTTAATGTGGTAGACTGAGATATCTTAGCGAGCTCGTTTTCTAGTCGTCCAATGACATTTAGTTTCGGTTTGGTTTGGTTAGATTTTATGGCATATCAGCCGTTATAGGTTATTTTATGCCAAATCCTCTTTATGCGTATATATTAAATATATAGGATTTGGTTTGGTATGGTTTTATAGCATATCAACCATGGTTGGTTATTTAATGCCAAATCCTCTTTATGTATATATATTAAATATATAGGATTTGGTTTGGTGTGGTCTTATGGCACATCAACCAATGTTGGTTATTTAATGCCAAATTCTGTTTTTACATATATGTCAAATATATATGATGTATAAACTCATTTTGTAGATACATTTTTAAACGAGCCTGAGTTCATTCTTTTGTACAATGTTAAGTGGTTCAAACTATTTCTATCTAACACGAATATTTCTATTTTACAATTAATCATTTATTAGCATACAGTTAAATAGTCTCAGGTATTGCTATATAACAGTAACAGTGTCACATCAGTCATTTGTTTGCACACTGTGAAGTAGGTACAAGTATTGCTATGTATCACTAATGATTTAATGGAACATCAGTCATTTATTTACACACAGTTAAATGATCAAACAGTTCTATTTCAAACATATCAATTTAGCATGAAACATTTGTTTGCTCTCAGTTTAAATATCAAACAGTTTTATTTGACCCATACGTAGGACCCTATCAGGTGCTACCACTCCAGGCAAGAAAGCAAATGGCAGTGAAGGGGTACTCCACATTCCCCCAAACACAAGCATTACTGAAGCTTGACCAACAGATTGTTTAATGTCATATGCAGGACACTCGTTGTTGGTGGGGTCATAACTTTCTGCAGAAATGCAGAGAGTGTATTCTTCGGTCCCAGCTGATTGGGCTTCTCAGTCTCGGCTAATATTCTGGGCAAAGGCATGAATCTCTTTAACGTTCCCAAGCTATGCGTTAAATACTATCCCTGCTGCTGTTCTACATGGATGGCTTTCGCATAAAATAATCCACAAAGGTTGATATGCCATTGAACAACCAAATTTAACGCATCAAATGTTACTGAATTGTGCCTTACATTACCAAAATATCGCAAACTTTTAACTCTTCCTTGTATTTATACACATATACACACACCTATACCCTCATGTATACAATTCACATATGACGGTGTATACGCGTGACACTATCGGTTGGTTTATATGGGAAGTGAGCTGAAAACAGTAATTCATAACACAACCACTTTCAGTCTAATTTTCAGTGTCCTGTATTCATTAAACTACAATGAATGAATAACCACAAAATTGTTCCTGCATCTATAAGTCCCAAAGACGTGTATTTGACAAGAAAAGGTTCAAATCGGTCAAATATGGGCAAGGGAATCTTTGTATTGTTTGAGAAAAACCTGATGTCGTTTTGATCAAGATTTGGCGCGCGGAAGAAGCAAAGAAAGGCAAGTAGAGATAATCCTCCCATTACGTATTTTGTCAGCTATTTCGTTTTACTTGCTTCTTTCTTTCTTTTACTTGTTTTTTTTTTTAATTATTTTTTTATTTATTTATTTTCATTTTTTTGGTTTTTCGTTCACCTTTCTTCTTTTGTGAGGGAGGATTTTTTTCTTCTTTAAGGTTCTTTAATTCTGGTCATCTTCCTCCTCTCCATAACCAAACAGTTTTCTTATTGTCACTCTTTTCAAAATGATTCTTTGTTTTTTTTTTTTTTAGGCTATTCACTAACTTTTACAATCCAAGTAAAGGAAAATGGTTATGCTCTCGCGACCAAGTTGAAGACCCCAATTGGCCCGACGACAAAAGGATGAATAGATTCTTTTTTTTCTTTTTTTTTTATTCTTACATATTGAAAAACGATGAAAAAGACAAAGACAAAAAAAAAAAAAAAAAAAAAAAAAACAACAACAACAAACAAACAAAAAAACTGTGTTGGAGTAAAACATGAGCCAGTATGTTTGGGTGTGAGAAAAAAAAAACATCCACAAAAATATGACAATCAGATTGTTTTTAAGTTAAAGTAAGTAAAGTTAACGACCATAGTCGAGGGTGACCCGAAGGCTCCCTTTTCGATAGCTACTACACCAAGGTGTAGTGGAGGGTGCTACTCCTTTCCCTAGATTGCTCCATTTTACCCTTGAACCGTACCTTATAATGCTGCGTGTTAAGCAAGGTGGTATCAAGTTCCATTTTTAAAGTCTTTGGTATGACTCAACCTGGGATTGAACCCAGGTCTCCCGGGCCATTGGCGAACACTCTAACCGCTAGGCCAATAACGAAACTATACTAATAAGAAAAATAAAAAATTATAATAATAATAATCATCATCATCATCATCATCATCATCATCATCCTATTCCTCATCCATAGCGCCTTTATTTTCATACCACTATTGTATGGATTCTTTTGCCTTCATTCTCTACTATTTATTTAAATGACTTTAAAATTACTTAATAAAGCTGTTCGAGAATATGAAAAATATTTAGTTTATCGCATTTAGAAAAATATGTATGAATGAATATATTTAAAGAAATATTTGTGTTCATCAGTTATGATCAAGGTTTTTGTCCTCACAAGATACTTACTAAGTTAAATAGCAATAAGCCTAGTCAAAACTTACCACTTAAGAAAAGCAGGCACCTTGCGGAACTGTATGCAAAATTAATCAAGGGTTTACAGCAAATCTTTAACATATATCTGTGTGTGTGTGCATATATCATCATCATGTCACACCGCTAGTGCAGATCTCCCTGACCCTCTCCCTCCACTATTCTCTATCGTCCATCGCTCCCGGTAGCTCTTCAAGGCTACATCCTGTATCGGCACAGTGCTTTTGGATATAGGTTCTAGCTGGTCGTCCTGCCTTTGCTCGTCTATGTGAAGGGTTCCACAGGAATATGTCACTTATGGGTTCGTCCCTACTTCTCTAGCGGTGTCCTGTATGTCTACTTAATTGCCATCAAGCTTTTTCTCCATACGTTTAGTTAGCGTCTATGTAGTGCATCCATACAGCAGTATCGATACGACCGCTACTTGGAAAAAACTTTTTTAACGCTCAGGTCTGACTTCCATATGTCCGATAGCATCGATATATATACTATCGGGCATAAATAAGCGTATCCTAAGAATTCATTTTTTGTGAAAAGTTGATTTTAAATTCTATTATTTCTCAGGAACCAATATGTATTCCAAACGGATATTATATGGTAGTATTAATTAGAAAACCAGTGCATTGAAATTATAAGCAGAAATAAAAATTTATCACCTTTGTAATCAAAAATAAACTGTGTGTTATGTGTAGTATAATCATTTTGGGACGTTTATACGTTCCCGTTTTGGCAACAGAATTTCGATTGTGTAAATATTAGGGATAAATAATATCTAATAATATCCGTTTTGATTGTATGATGTAACATTAGAAAAAATAAAATGCCGGTATCTTTACTTTGGAAGAAAACTGATTTTTCTATTTTAACCAATAGTTAGATGTGTTCTAATAATTTTGAATACCTGCGCGTACACATACACCCATTATATATGAACTGCCATGTTTCCCAATTCTCTAAAATTTTATTAACCTCTTTAGAAAATCTTTATTACTCACATCGCAAAATTAGGGAATATCACACTTGTTTTGTATTGTACATGTCAACAAAGTGATTCAACAATTCATGATCTTTTTTTGCAAATTGTTTTCTGTTTCTTCCATCTAAAAAAAATCCGTATCTCCCTTTTTCTCATTCTGTTCGGAACATAAAATGCATGGCCGTCACTTCTCTTACTGCTGCCCGAAGAAAACTTTTTTTCACCCTAACCTTCCCAATGCCCTTTCTATCTTCTTCGTCAAACCCACCTCTTAACAAATTGGACAAGTTGGTCGTTCTAACTATTCAAGCTGCTTTTTAGTGGCTGGCAACAAAAGGAAAAGATAAAGAAGCTAGGACTTTATGCGCGAATTCAGTCTCTCTCTCTCTCTCTCACTCTCGTCAAAGGTAAGAAGTAGGTAAAAGGAATATAGCCCACTGCTAACCCCACCCTATCTCCGACTCAGCTTATACTCTTAGTAATTCCTTAGAACTTTACATGTTTCTATTTTCACGAGCAAACTTTTTGAGTTTCTTTCATAAGCACAGCCCACTTTTTTTTACTTTAACCTTTTTTCTCTTTTATTCAAGGATAAGTGAAATTACCTATTAATATGTACAAATATAAGCAGCTTCTTCTAGTCATAGTTCTAACTTATAAACGTCAATACAACAATCGATTTACTTTATTAAAAATAATTAGCAGTAAAAAATAGTTTGATATTTAATTAACTTTAGTTAGCTACCATCCCGTTTATTAAGCACGCCATATCGATGGGACTGAAAATACGCTGACATTATCATCTGAAAAAAGGGAAGAATCGTCGCAAAAACGGGTAAAATGTATTTGACAAAGAAGCTAAATCTTATAGGAGATTTGGTGAATATGGGGTATTTATAATTTGCTATTAGTCAAGAGACCAGTCAAACTATTCGTTTGGTTTGGTTTGGTTTGGTTTGGTTGGGTTTGATGACATATTAACTGTTGTAGATTATCTAATGCTGAATCCTGTTCATTCATTTATATTAGACATATATGATTTATAGACATTAGTCCACAAAGTTAAATAGTTCTAATTGGTCTAGTGGTAGAGTGTTCGCCAATGGCCCGGGAGACTAGGGTTCAATCTCAGGTCGAGTCATACCAAAGACTCAAAAACATGGTACTTGATACCTCCTTGCTTAACACTCAGCATTATAAGGTACGTTTCAAGGGTAAAGTGGAACAATTCAAGGAAACGAGTAGCGCCCTCCCCTACACCTCGGTGTAGTAACTATTGAAAAGGGAGCTTTCGGGTAGCTCTCGACTACTATTGCCAACTTACTAAGTTCACTAACAATTCAAGTAAACATCAAACATGAGTTTACACACAGTTTAATGATCAAAAAGTTCTATTTCAAACAATCAAATTTAGCAGATGTCAAAGTTAAATGGTTCCAAATATTGCTACGTATCACGAACAATTCAATATAACATCAGTCTTTTATTTACGCTCAGTTAAAATATCAAACAGTTCTATTTCAATTTGGCATAAGTCATTTGTTTGCTCTCAGTGTAAATGTCCAACAGTTCTATTTGACCCATAGATAGGACCCTATCTAGTGCTACGCCTCTGGGTCAGAGTGGACTAGGGGGCGATGGTAATTAAGAAGTACACTGCATTCCCCATAGCTCCAGCATTACTGGAGCCTGACCATCAGATTATTTAGTGTCATATTCAGGACACTCGTTGGGCGGGGGTGGTTATTACTCCTCTCTGGAGATGTATTCTACAGTCCAAGCCTATTGGGCTGTCAAACTAGTTGAAAATTGTTAGTCAGTCCGATTCTTGCTGGATAACCCAAAACTTCTAGCGATCTCTGTCGGGGTAGCTTTGCATACTTCATATCCAGCAGAGGAGAAAATTCTCCAGAGAAAAGGGAGTTCCTAGCCATGATATTAAGCTGTATCTGATGCTGAGGCTTTAGATCTCTTGAGCGTAAAGTGCTTCTATATTGCCATTAATCTCAAGTCAACTCTGAACCGGAGTGGCAAAACCTGTAGTCAAATAGATCGGTTTAAGAATTATTCATGTCTGATGGGACGTGTGCAACAAAAACAACAAAAATAAAAGAAACAACTTCCTATTAAGAAATGTAAATATGAACGTACGATAAACGCGATTCCCTACCTTTTTATGACATGTATCCAAATTCTGCTGTTAACGTGCTTTAATTTCAGTCAGAACTTCAGATGGATGCTTAATTTTTTAAACTAGCAAGGTATGGAGAAAACAAAAAAAAACTTACGTAATTTCTTAAAATATTAATTGTATAGTTTACTGTTTTGAGGAAAATATTTTTTTGTTATAAGATTTCATTGTAATTTTTCTTTAGAAATATAAGTTTTATGAAAATTGATTAAACCGTTGCATGTTATAATATAGCAAGAATTTCTTCGGTGCCATTGGCACTGCAAGTACAATGTACCTACTGTACCGAACTCTTTTAGGTTCTGCAAATGCAGGTGTAAGGGAGTCCATATTTGTATGCACTTATACAGCATTTTCAATCTAATTATTATTTCATCATATTTGACAAGAGATCAAAATCTTACGGATGCAGGTATTTTTCCCCAACGGACAATGGGCTCTCTAGCACTCTCAGAGGAACTGCATCTACAATTATAGTTGGAGATACTTTTCTTCTCCGATTTCCTTAAAGCAATATCCATGCACGCGAAAATGAAAACCTTACTCTCTTTATGCGCATGAGTTTCATATATATATATATATATATATATATATATATATATATACGCAAACACACATCTGCATGAATACCCTCAACGCAAACACACATAGGCTTTGTTCAAACAAGTGTAGAAAATCGCACTTTCACAATGAACAGCAGTCAACAAGCTTCCGATTGAGCGTGAAAGGCAGGCGGGACAAGAAGAGGAAGGAAAGGTTATAAAAGAATTGGATAAAACAGAGAAAAAAAATTGTAGAAAATAGAAGGGGGGAGATTAGTTAAAGTGAATGTGCGTAGTGAACATATCTTAGGGCTTGAAATCTTAAGCCTCAACAACGGCAGTCCAATAGCTAAGACACGAGAGAAAGAGTGAGAGAGAGAGAGAGAGAGAAAGAGCGAGTGAGAGAGAGAAAGAGTGAGAGAGAGCATGGCTTTTTATTATATTTTATTTTATTTATCTATTCAGGTTTTATTCTTTTCCGCAAATCTGCTGCGTCTTTTGTGTGTCCTGTGCGCTGTTTTCTATTCTTTGGAGTTAACTTGCCCTACGCAGTCTTGTTTGGACACACAGGGATGGTGAATAAAAGAGGCACAACAGAATGAAAAATGAGTGGAAAAAGAAAGTAAGTTGGATGGTACAAAGAAGAAAGAGACTGTTCAAGAGTGGAGACAAAAAAAAAAAAAAAAAATTTGGAAGAGTAAAGGGGAAATGAAAAAGAACAATAAAAAAACAAATGTCTAATAAGACTTTATAGCAGGAATTTTTAACTTTAACTCTGACAGCCCCAAATGAGCAGGTAAAAAAAACAGTTAAAGGAAAGGCACTGGTAAAAGATGACAACACGGAGATAAAAAGAAAGATGCAGTCTCATGCCTTTTAATCTACAGGCTACAAAACACATTAACACACACATTATATATATATATATATATATATATATATATATATATATGTATGTATATAAACACAATTATATGTCGGAACACTTGTATGTAAACTTACATATATAAATATAGATACATATATTCAGAAATAGATACCAAGATACATACTTATATAAATGCATTTAGGTACTTAAATACGTATCTCTCTCTCTCTATATATATATATATATATATATATATATATACACACACACACACAAACATGTACACATAAACTCATACATACATACATACATACATACATGCAAATACATTAAAACAGACATACATATTCACACACACACACACACACATATATGCAACCACGAATTTATATACAAACATACAAAAATACATTCACACACAGACCTATATATATATATATATATATATATATGCACACACACACACACATACATTCAAATAACTGCACACATACAGAATATATATATATATATATATATATATATACATGCGCGCACACGTACACACACACCCATATATATATATGCACACACACACATACATATATACAAATAAATGCACACATAAAGAATATATATATATATATATATATATATATAACATAAATTATTAATATAGACATAAACATATATATCTTTATATCTACTAACATGAAAATATATATATATATTTCCTTAAAGACTATAGACCTCCTTTGTCTACACATTTTTGTGCATTTACTTTCGAGTTCCTGCATTGATTTTATGGTATCCAACGGGAATTGGTTAATGAAACTCCCATAATTGGCTCCTGAGTACTTTAGCCCGATCTTGGACCATCATCAGAGGTGTGTACATTGCAAAAGCGATGTGACCTTAGCATGTACATTACTACTTTGTAAGTCTTTATTATTCAGAATCAATTTCGAATCCAGTACTAATGTACTAAAATGTTTTTAGCTACTGCTGCTACTTATAGAACTGAATTTAAAAATAAACCCTACAACAACTCACCGGTATAAATAATAAACACTTACTAACAAGTTATGTACATGTAAAGGTCACATTGCTTTTGCAATATACACACCCCTGATGATGGTCCACGATCAGAGAGAAAGTATTTGGAAAACAATTAATTATGGGAGTATCAATAATCAATTCCCGCCAAGTACCATTAAATAAATGAGGCAGCTCGAAAGGATATATACAAAAATGTGTTAACAAAGGCTTGTTTAAGGAAATATGTATTAAGAAATGCTACACACACATACACTTATATATATATATATATATATATATATATCTACACACACACACACACACACACACATATGTATATACGTATATATTTACAAATATACGTACACACATACAGACACGAACATATATATATATGTGTGTGTGTGTGTGTGTGTGTTTAAAATGTTTGGTTAAAGACCACAGAAGATTCCTTTTTCATTAACTTTTTTATGTTCTAATTTTCATGCTAGTTTCTATGTGTCAGAGTTTAATTGATAGAAGTTGCCCAAGGTTCTACGCTCAAGCGCTTTCGATCATATCGACTGATGATCTTCAGGTGGATTATATTTATTTTTTTCGTTGTTTTGTATGTTTCTTTTAGTTTGAGTTTGAAATTTACTCCCTTAATAAGGGTTTATAATACATACATGCGAGTGCGAGCGTGTGTGTTTGATAATATGTTTTTCTCAGTACCTCAATACGATCAAATCATTTTGAAGTTCTTGTAAAATCACCTGTCTTTTGCTATAGTATAATTTTCAGCACAAGACTGTTATTTAAACTAAAAGTGATTGTCGGGATTTTCAGAAAAAAAAAAACGTATGTATTCAGTTGAACGACAAGGAGTCGGACGAAAATCAATCCTGTAGACAGACAACAAATATCAACAAGGAAAGACCTGAATAACACAAGGACTGGGGTTGTGCAACAACAATATATTCAGAGAACGGACATACTTGAAAAGATGGAAAGAGAATGAGTAAAGAGAGAGTACAATGGGTGACTGTGGTCGGGATGGATATAGAGGGTTTAACCGCAGCGACAATAACAACGGCTCTTCGCGAAAGATCCGTGGTCTTCGGTAGCCGTCGTTGGTCATTTATTTGTCCTGGCTAAAGGTTGGTCATTCGCACCGGAAGCCGGATTATAGAAGATCGAAATTAGCCAAAGGGGCCGTACGCTGGGGGATACGATTCTGGCAATGTGAACAAAGGTGTGTGGAGGGAGGAGTTCTGTGAATGGCTGGTCAGTGCTGGAGAACAAACCAATAAATCAATACCTTAGTATTGTGAGTTTCTTAATGCATATATCCGTTGAATTTTGGATGTTAAGTGCTGGTCAAAACAGCGTGTATATTATTGTATTCATAACACTTGTAACTTTATTATATCTGCAGGTTTTTTTTTTTCATGAAGAAGCTTCAGATCCACAGATCTAACAACGAACGAGAAAGTCAGACACTTATCTGGCTCTATTCCAGACTGTTAAAAGGTTTGGTATGTTTTTAATGGTATATCAGTCTTCATGGGTTATTTGGTTCTAATACCATTCTTTTAGAAAGACACTTGAGGTACAAATCAACCCAAAGCCATGGGGGAGGATAAGGGACTTCCGAGCTTTTTCAAGGGTATTTGTCCGAAATTGAACGTAATTGCGCGACTTGTGTTCACACTCACTTACTGCAATGTAACAGTCCTATATGTTAGTCACTGCGCCACGGGAACTCCCCCAGTTAATTGGTGTTCCAAGGGATCCTGTATATATAACAAATCAAACAGGGTCATCCAGACTTGAACAGATATATGTCAGGAAATCTTTGGTGGCAGAGGAAAATGCAAACCATGTGAAATTTACGGAAGAATCTTTGATGTGTATGGGGAAGCATGTTTTAACCCCCCAAAGTTTACGAATGGGCTAAACATGGGTTTCCAGTAAAAGCCTGTGTCAAAAAGATTATAGAGTAGGAACACAATGACTCTCCAATAAAGAAAAAGTTCCGGGCGCAGCGATCAGTAAAGAAGGTCATGCTGACAGTTTTCTGGGAAATGAAAGGACTCATCCCAATTGATTTCCTTGAAAAAGGTGCGACTGTAAACAGTACTTCTAATTGTCAACTCCGAAGGCAAAATTCTCCTTATTTATTGAATGACCCTCTTATCTAAAGAAATGTTGGATTACTAATTTTCCCTCGAAATAAAAGCAGCCTCGTCTCGGATTTGGACCCGCGTTGCCGATTCCATTTCTAATGACGATAACCGTTTTGCCATGAGCAAACGATTTGTTGTAGACCAAGCAAATTTTTTAAGCTTTCTTAATAAATTTGAGTGTAGGCTTAAATGTAATGTTTTGGTTCTTTGGTAAGCGGTTGTTTAACAATCAGAAGGAACCCATACGTAGGAGAATGTGACAAATTATACATGCTTTAAAATTACAATATTTAGAGGAAAAATGTTTTTAATTATTTGTCTTACTGAAATAATTCATCTAATTGAATTAAACATTAAGAAGTAAGTTTATAAGCAGTAGTTCCAGATGGAGTTGTAAAATATTTGAATATAGTTATTGCTTGATTAAGGCGAAAAATTCGGTCAAAAATCTTTTTTAAAATTAAATATTGATAAATTTTTAAAGTATCCTCGGCCGGTTTCCATACCAAAATTATAAGCCCAATCCCACCTATTATTTATCCATAGCTAGAGAGAGATTAGTTGTATTCTTCCCTTTTCAGAGGCTATTAGCACTTCCTGAAATACACACATACTTGTCCAGAATTTGAACTCGGGACATCGGGTTTATTCCCTACGAAACTAACCGTTGCAACATGAAATATTTAGGCGAAATAACTTCATAATTTGTCTTTTCGTCTTTTTGTGTTTGCAATCAAAGTTTTGACCTCTTATAAAGTGTTGACGGGTAATTCGACAAGTAGGCAATGGGATCACTTTTTAAGTATTTTGTGTACCTTAATTATTTGTCTATGAGCTATTCAACATTGACTTTATATGTTTATGTCGGCCAAACCCTCGGGAATACTTGCCCAGCAGGCTGGGACTGTAGAATACATTGATTGCATCTCTGCAGAAGGGATAAAAAGAAACTAGTCCCACGAGTGTTCTGGATATGACACTAAGCAATCCGATGGTCAGGCTCAAGTAATTTTGGAGTTTTGGGGAATGTGTTGTAACCCATTATTGCCAACGCTCCTAGGTCCACTCTAGCCAGGAGTGGTAGCTCCTGATAGGGTCCTATCTAAACTGTAAACTTATGCAAAATTGAATCGTTTGAAATCGAACAATTTAGACATTTAGCTGTGTGTAAACAAAAAATATACTTATGCTAAACTGAACTGTTTATATAGATATATAAAAATGGATTTGGTTTTAAATAACCTACTACGGTTGATATGCCACTAAACCAAGCCACAACAAAACTAATCAAATCGCAGGAATACACTGGACACTGAAGCCAGTAGTCATCTTGCACGGGTACAATGATGACATTGAAAACGAAAAGAGAACAGATCTCAAAAGTTTGTGACACACTCGAAACGAAAACATTGAGTTGCCAGAAGTGAGAATGATTATGGAACGAGACAGAGACTTTCGAGCGATGTAGGGGAGCAATAGGAGAATACGTGATAGAAAGAATTAAGGGAAAAGATTGGATGTGGTCAAGATTGAATCACAGTGAGAACGGACAGTTTTTCGTGGGGTAGAGGGAACAAACTGTGGATTCGAGAATGGGTTTTGTGGGGGTGCGATATTCAAGAGCAGTTGTGATTTAGTGAAAAGGTGTGGTTGAGGAGAGTGGAAGAAAGAAATATATTGTTGATGGCAGAGAGAGAGAGAGAGAGAAAGAGAGGTAGGAGGATGTGTAGGAGAAGGATAATCAGGTCGATGAAGAGGTGGGTGGACATAGACGAAGAAAACTAATGAACGTAATGGTGTCAAGGAAGGGCAGAGATTTGGAATGACAAAGAAGAGACTGGCTTTGTTAGGGAGAGCAAGAGGTCAGCAAAGGCAGGTGACAAATAGCTGTTTGTGAAAGGGACGGATTAGAAAGAATCGGGGGGAAAAAAGGGTGTATGCCTGTTTTTAATAGTTCGTTTTCATGTATATGTTTAGCTGGCAGTTTTTCAATGTGGCTATACTAAGGATGAGAGCCCATGGGAAGAGCTCTGGAGATGAACACTTTCCATACGTGTTTGTTGTGAAAATGTCTGCATTTGAGTGATGCCTCTGTAAGAGTCACTTCATACAATAAGATGGAGAGCGATTGTTTGCTTGTGTTTATCTAATAAAGATCAAGATGTGTACATATGTCCGTATTGTTTAAAGTGAACAAAAAAATCCACCTTGTATTATTTAGGTATGTGTTTATTTTCACAACAATTTGGCCTATATAATGTTTTCTGTTTTGTAAAAGAAGTATATATTTGGGCTTCTGAAACGATATTTGTGTGTATACACAGAATAAATGAATCATATAACTTTACTCATGCCATTAAAATAGGAGGGAAATATTCAGGACCTTTTTACAATCACTTTGCTTTTATAAAATATCAAATTTTATGCTGTTCTGGATTTTATGTTTACGTTCAGAGCTTTCCCATATTTACCCAACCCCTCCGCACCGGCAGGATATGACACAAGGTCAATTTTTAAGCGGAGATTAACAGGTTTGAATTCAGAGTTTTCCTTCTTCTAGACTAGTTGCCTTACCAAGGCTAAAGAATAATTGGATTCATACCTTTCCCAAGGGTATTAGTGCTATGTGAAATGCAATCAGACTCATCCAGGATTTAAACTCGTGTCGCCGTGTCCATTTCCTACGACGATAACCATTACACCACGGGCACCTCCCTTCATTCAGAGCTTTCCGATTATTAAACTAAATACAAAATCCGTATGATAGATTCTTTGAATTGCTTTCGTTGTTTAATGGCATATCAACGTTCATGGGTTATTTAATGCTAAAGTCATTCAACCAATTGTTATATCTAACTCGAACCTGGGGAGGACAAAGGAGGTTCGTACATTTCCATGGGCATTAGTCAGAAAGTAAACGCAATAGCGCAACTAGAGTTCGAACCTGCTTACTAAAATGTTACATTCCAATGTGTTAACCACTACACACCACGAGGACTCTCTCTGTCATTTTACAGGCAAGTACTAAAGATGAACTTCTCAATCTTATTGAGGGAATAAGTAAAGGGAAATTCATATTTGCTTACTAACTCATAAAAATTGTGTTTTTGAAAGCGTGAAGAAGAAGCTCGGAGATGAAAGATGGAAAAACCGACTTTGAATTTTACATGGAAAAAGAGACATCAGAAAAGAGAATAAAGGATGGGGTGGGGAAGCAAATCGAGAATAGAAAGAACTTATCCTGATACATCACAATTAAAGATCCAGTTACGTTTCTTTGTTTAATGACATATCAAACTTTATAGGTTATTTGATGCCAAATTCATTCTCCGAGAAGAACAGTAGTGGTACTATTTATCCCATAGCTGGGAGGATAAGGAGGGTATTTGCCCGAAAGTGAACGTAATAGCTCGGCTCGAGTTCGAACTTGCTTACGACAATTTCGCAGTCCATCGCTTTAACCATTACACCTCGAGGACGCCCCCAAAGATAAAGGAAATGGATGTGGAGAGTGAGAACTTAAAAGAGCAAAACCAATGCAAAGTGTTAACGGCAGTGAAAAAAAAAAAAGAGAGAAATAACAACTATGAGAAAAATTTAAAAAAGACCAAGTAAAGAAAATTGATAAAAAAAAAGTTGACATAAGGATAACAAAAAAAAAGCAAAGGAAACAGTTTAGATAAAAGCGAAGATAAATATAGAATTGAAAATAAATGACTGATTGATTTTATCGGCATGTCAACCCGTCTAGGGTTATTTTATGTCTAAAGTTTAAGGAATCGTTTTCATTGTTCAGTCATATTTACATTTTTGAACAGTTGTTTCTCAACTATTTTTCTTTGCCCACCATCCTATCTAATACTAATAATTTTAAATAGACTGGCCCATTGGCTTAATGGTTGAGTGTTCACCAATGGCCCGGCAGACCTGTGTTCAATCTCATACCAAAGACTCAAAAAGTGGTACTTGATCACTCCTTGCTTAACACTCAGCATTATAAAGTACGTTTCAAGGGTAAAGTGGAGCAAACCAGGGAAAGAAATAGCACCCTTCCCTACACATCTGTGTAGTAGCTATTGAAAAGGGAGCTTTCGGGTAGCCCTCGACTACGGTCGCCAACTCGACTTTACTTTTATTTTGCTCCTAGATGGTTCATTGACAAATACCACTATTCCGACTGAAAATGAACCTGCAATGAATAGATACTCCACATTTCTAATATCTCCAGAATTGGAGCCTCAGCATCAGATGAATTTCATTGTCATACCCTGAACATCCCTTTTGGGGAAGGAAACGCTTGCATCCAAACAGG
This sequence comes from Sepioteuthis lessoniana, assembly GCA_963585895.1. Lineage (NCBI taxonomy): Eukaryota > Metazoa > Mollusca > Cephalopoda > Myopsida > Loliginidae > Sepioteuthis > Sepioteuthis lessoniana. The sequence continues at coordinate 36,688,626 of OY757906.1, forward strand.
GTTTTAAGTCAGCATATTTCAAATCCCATTAAGTAAAGGGGATTGAAAAAAAAAGGGAATGTAGAAATAACCAAAAACTAAAAGAAAAAACACTGAAAAATGAGAATCGAGAAAAAATATCAGCAAGAAAAAGACTGCTTTCGTTTCTTTGGCTCAAAATCATATCAACATTCATGGACTATTTAGAGACAAATTCATCCTTGTACTTGAATATTACTAGTAGTATTTCACCAACAACTACGGGGATACGGGATTCATACCTTTCCCAAGGGTATTGGTCCGAAAGTGAACTTAATAGCGTGACTGGAGTTCGAAAACGCTTACTATGATGTTGTAATCCAACATGTTAGCCACTATGCTACGGCAACTCCGCCCCACGAGAAAAAGAATTAGATGATATAAATAAAGAAGAAATAACACATCTAAAAACAAGAGAGGAGAAAATATCTGTGATATCTCGAAAACAGAGATGAATAGATAGAATAAGAGCGTGATTGAATGGAATAAGATAAGAGGGAAAAGGACAAACCTTGTGTGTGTGAATGTGCGTGAGAGAGATAGATAGAGAGAGAGAGAGAGAGAGAGTAAAAATTGCGAGTGTACAAGCCGGTGGAGACGGTAGACGGAAGTGACGAAGTGTGCCGAAGTCATTTGTTCAACCTTGGCAAGCGTCTGCCAGTTTGAAGATTGACGACCAAAGGTGACTATCAATCAGACTGACCGGCAACGGAACAACGATTCAGCGAATCCCGAGTCTTCGACTGCTAAACTCGAAGACAACTGATTATCAACGTAAATCCCCAAACACAATCCACCAAGCAGTTAGCGTTGTGTTGCATTTAGCATAGTACAACGATGTCAACTATGGCAACCGGTCCCATACTTTGTCTTATTATAATAATAATAATAAGAAAGACCAGACCTAGTTATAGACAACCAAAGAAAGAAAACTTACCAAATAGTGGACTTCGCTGTCCCGGTGGATCGCAGAGGGAAAATCAAAGAAAACGAAAAGAGATACAAGTACTTGGACGCATACAGAAAACTAAGAAAGTTGCGGAATATGAGAATGAATGTGATACCAGTTGTAATTGGCGCACTTGGAACGGTCAGCCAAGGCTTGGAAAGATTGCTTTGGTTCGGTTTGATTTGATGACATATCAACCATTGAAGGTTATTTAATGCAAGATCCATTTTTATACATATAAACAGTTCTATTTTATTCAATTTAGTTTAGCATAAGTTCGCAGTTTAAATGTCAAAAGTGGTTGTATTTCAAACAATTCAATTTAGCATAAGTACAGTTTTTTTTTGTTTATACGCAGTTAAATGTCAAAACAGTTCTGTTTCAAACAATTCAGTTTAGCATAAGTACTTTGTTTATTTCAATTTAACGGATCATAGATAGAACTATCAGGTGCTACCACTCCGGTCCAGAGTGAACCAAGAAGCGAAGGCAATAAAGTACTACCTTGCATTCCCAAAAGCTCAAGCATTACTAGAGCCTCGCCATCAGATAGCTTAGTTTCATTTGGAGGACACTCGTTGGTGGGGGTTTTACCCTCTGCAGAAATGCAGTCGGTGTATTCTGCAGATGCAGCCGACATGACCAGGTTGGGAAAGAGGACTGGATGAGTTGGAAATCAGAGGATGAATCAATACCGTTTAGGCAACAGCATTGTTGAGATCGACCCGAATACTGAGAAGAGTCCTGGAGACCCTAAGAGACATTCTGTCCTTCAGATTCCATTGAGAAACCATGAAAAACTTGCAATAATAGCAATTATTATAATTGTAATAAAGACCAGATCTTGTGATAGCAAAAGAAAGAGAATCTGCCGAATTGTTGACTTCACCGTCTCGGTGGACCATAAAGTAAAAAAAAAAGACAAGTACTTAGACCTTGCCAAAGAACTAAAGAGCTATAGCACATGAATGTGACAGTGATACTAATTGTAGTTGGTGCACTTGGAACGATTTCTAAAAGCTTGGTTTGGTGGCTGGAGGAATTGGAAGTTGGGTGATGAATTGAGACCATTCAAACTACAGGATTGTTTAGAATATTGGAGACCTGAGGAGACTTGTTGTTACTCAGACTCCAGTGAAAGAGAATCAGCTAACGCTAGAGAGAAAAACTCGCACGGAATAATATGATAATATCATAAGAACCTATTACATTGCAACAAAGATTGATGAAACGCAAAAAATAGCAAATTTGTTTTATTTGGTGCCAAAAATAAAACAGTTGATCACATGATAAGCGAATAAGGCAAATTGGCACAAAAGGAGTACAAGAATAGACACGACTGGGTAGGAAAGGTGATCAATTGAAAATTTGTGCAAATGATTATAATTGACCTGGCAAACAAACGGTACATGCACAAACCAGAATCTGTCTGTGAAAATAAATTTCACAAAATTCTTTAAGACTTCGAGATACAAACGGATCACACAATCCCGACCAGAAGACCAGACCTAGAGTTCGTTAACAAAGAAAAAATTGCCCGGTCGGGTGGGGCTGTAGAATACACCGACTACACCTCTGCAGAGGGCTAAAACTCTCCCAATGAGTGTCCTGAATATGAAACTAAACAATCTGATAGTGAGGCCCCAGTTATGTTTGAGCTTTGGGGAATGAGGAATAACACTTTATAACTATCACTTCCAGGACCACTCCGGCCTGGAGTGGTAGCACCTAATAGAGTACTATCTATGGGTCATGTAGAACAAAACTGTGAAATTATGCTAAACTGAATTATTCGAAATAGAACAGTTTTTGACATTGAAACTCTATACTTATGCTAAACTGAATTGTTTGAAATAAACTGTTTATATATATATATATATAAATGGATTTGGCTTTAATAAACTAATGTGATTGATATGCCATAAAGACAAACAAAACCAAGAAAAAAAAGAACTTATCGTCAAGTCGATTTTACTGTTCCAGCGAACCACAGAGTGAAAACAAAAGAAATCAAAAAGATAAACAAATAATTGCATCATGGCCGATTTCTGAAAAAGCTGACGGTGATACTAATCAGGGTTAGAGAACTTGGAGTGGTCCCCAAGAGCTTAGAATGGAGAAACTGAAGATCAGAGGAGGACTCAAGAGGATCCAGACCACATCACTGTTAAGATCAGCTAGAATACTTGGAAGAGTCCTGGACACTTGAGGAGACGTATTGTCACTCATACGTTAGTTAAAACGAGGGAAAATCTCGCAAAATGTAAAACACACGTGTTTCTTTATCTCATTTAAGAATGTGCATATATTTTCTTTGAAGCTCAAAGGTTTCTTTAAATTCTATTCAACGCGTGTGTGTACGGATTATTCTGGAATAGATACAGGAATTTAAAAAAATATAACTTAAATTAGATGATTGAAAATGAAAGAACAATTATCTGTTAAATACTGACTAAAAATCCTGTTGCAATGACGTGAATGTTTCCATCATTAAAAGAACAAGCAACATTGCTCACCCTATTGACATAGTGTGTAGAGTGTTGGCCAATGTTTAGGGAGATATGGTTTCAAACCATGTCGAGTCCTACCAAAGACTAAAAAAAATGGTAACTAATGCCTCCTTGCTTAATATTCAGCATTATAAGTTACGGATCAGGGGTAAATGGCAGAATCCAGCGAAAGGTGTAGCACCCTCTCCTACACCTTCCTGTAGGAGCTATTGAACTGGGAGCCCTTAAGTTAGCTCCGACTAAGGTCGTCTAACTTACTACTTAGAGTAATTGATCATATATATAACTATCATTCTCAGGTTCCACTATAAGAGGTGTATCAACAATACTCAGTCACATGATGAACCCATTGGCATCATATTGTAGGTTCTTTAGTTTTATTTTCTCTCTCTCTCTCTATATATATATATAAGTGAACTGAGCTGTGAAGCAGTGCCCAAAGGTCAAAAGCATCACGATGCACATGAAGCAAAAGTTTCATTTCTAAAGTGGCTTCAAAATGGAACCAGTATTCTTTTAGCTAAACTATTTTGACATTCCTATTGTTCTATGAATGTCATCCACTAGATAAATTGGTTTAGGCTAATCTAAATATAAATCCCTACCATAGATTTCAGTATATTTTTGTGTCGTTGAATTTTAGTAATAAATGTCTGATTAAAATTGCAGCTTGGCTTTATCAATAACCCAATAACTCTATCTGCACAGAGCACTATCTCACCTGCACTTAATTAATACATCCACATATAACTTGAATTATATATATATATATATATATAGAGAGAGAGAGAGAGAAAGAGAGAATATGTGGATTTAACTAAAAAGACATACCAAAGAGCTTTCTAATTCTAAGGTGAAATACAAAATTACCAGAAATGTATGTATGATAAGTTTTTCCAAAAATGCGTTCGACATTTTTCGGAACTTATACCTTTGAAATTATTTACGTATATTGAATAACACATATATACACCAAAATTCGAGAAATATAATGAACATATATTGATTAAAAAAATGAAGTTATGTATTGCTCATAATGTAATATTCTTAAACTTTTTTTTATTCCCATTTAAAAAAAAACAACATCTAACAGAAAAAAAGAAATCTCAATTAACCTGAGAAGTAGCCAAATCCACCACCGGCGATCATATCTCCTGCGTCATCCATATCTGGATGTCCCAAACCAGGCCTTAGAGCGCGCATGCGTCGTGGATTCCGGAAGAAGTGTCTTCGTGCTCCCAGTGCACTTAATTGTTTCATTCGCCGTTCTTTCGAACGTCGGTTTTGAAACCAAACCTGAAATTAAACAAAAAAAAGAAATAAATAAATAATGAATACAATTAAATAAAGGATGCTAGATCGAAGTGTTTATCCATATATAAACAATCAGGTATTTTTTGAAGGGAGTTTTGCAATTAATAAATATGTATCGTATATAAATCTTGAATTTTCATTATAATAATTTGTTTATAATGCTTATAAAGAAAACTCCAAACACTTAAGAGATTTAACATTGGCTGTGAATATTTTTGCATAATATTTTGTCAACCTCTTTTGAGAATAAGTTCGGTTAATTTTCAAGATTAGTTGAATATCATACAGGATGTCTCAAAATAGATGCAACCAATTATTATGAAAATAATTCATTACTGAGACAAGCGCAATGGCGATCATTTGGAACATGTCCGGTAAAAAATGCATTCTTTGAGCTATAGAAATCAAATCCTTGTTTTTTTTTTATTGTTATTTCAGTTTCTAGGACATGATTTTTTTTGTTTGTTTCTTGTCTTTGTAATAAATCATTATCATATTAATGGGCTGCATCTATTTTGAGACAGTTTTCAATGCTTTTGTCTCCAATTTTGTAGTGACGCAAAATATTTGTCCTCTCTTGTCCAAGACACTGAGATCGAAAATTAATAGTTGTTATAGTATACTATTTTCAAATCTGAAACAAGATAACACAACATTATTATCAGTTGAGTTATTAGTTATTATTGGGTCTCATGTATATTGAGACACCCTATATTACCCTGTTTCATAATATTTGTTTCATTCACATATAAAATTTCTTACTTTTAATGTCACAATGATTATGGGACAAGCATTATTATTATTTTTTTTTTTACCTATGTCAAAATAATTGTTACATTTTGAAATTTAGATACTTTGTTTGTCCTTCTTCTAGCTACATATATTCGTGCAAAATTCTCAAAATTGAAAACATCGTCATCGAATCATCTATTGGCTGGCATACGTGTTGATTCAATGTAACTGTACATCACAATGTTTCTTGTTTATGAGTTAAAGTAATTCAGTCTACAAAATCACGGGTTATTGTTCCACTTATCCGCTGATCCATGATAAAGTCGAAGAAAAAAGTGACTCAGGTCTGTTCGACTTGTAAATTGAAAATGGAATCTTCTCTCACTTCCTTTTGAATTCCAAAATAAAAGGTTTTAGATTAAGTGGGTCGGAAATACTATAAACAAGAAAAATAATCTTTGCAAGATCCGATCGAAGAATTCAAATACATGAGAGACAAATATAAAAAATTCATAACAGTAATTTGATAAAGAATAGAAAAAGATAGAGAACTGAGAATTGACAGAAAAGTTCATAGGCTGACCAAGATAGTCTCATGAAATGCTGTTATGCATGGATCCCATTGGTCAAAAAATCAACAACAGCAAATATGACCTCATCTTCAGAACTTTTAAGCCGACCTTTATATATATATATATATATATATATATATATATATATATCCTTCCTCTCACTCACTATATATAGGGAATATGTCTTTATGTAATTAAGAAAATTGGTTTAGTATATGATAAATTGAAAGAAAAGTAATGTTTTCTGATATGATCACTATGCGTCAATGTACTAAAAGGTTTTTATCAAAAAACATCCGAACATCAGCTGGATTAGTTTGTTTTCATCTTCTTCATGAAATAATAATAATAATCGGGTAAGCGCGAACACTGATTCATCACTTATAGAATTGCAAATTGAAATGGAAAGTTGATGTATTCACTAAGCTAGAGCATTTTATCTCACTAAACAATTTTCGGAACAATCTGACATTTTTGCTGCGTCAAATACAAAAATTCAATCTTTAACTAAATATTCTTTGTTTTGTTTTTTGTTTTTTTTTGTTTGTTTTTTTTTTCATAAATCATTTATTGTCTAAACCAGTAGTCTCGAACATGCAGAACTCCTGTTCTACGGAATGTGGGCAGAACAATGTTCGTGACTAACATTTTCCTAAAACTTAGATTGTCCCTCGCCGCTAACCTTGTTTCTCTACATGGAAATATAAAATATTCTTTGATATTTTAGTTGCCTTCACTTCCAGATCAAAAGCTGAAAAGTAAAGGTAATCAAATTAAAGGACAAAAATTCTTCATAAAAATGTTAACGAAATCTACATCGGCGTTTTTTAAAGAGCTATCTTGGTGGAAGTGTGGCTAAGATTATAGAAAATTAATTGACTCAACATGTTTTTTGTTTCATAATGAGAAAAAAAAAAGATTTGACAAGTGATATTGCCGTTCACTGTGTACTTGAGATGACAGACAACACACTCACCCAAAGAAAATGTTTGAGAGTCTATTGTTAAATATATAGAAAATATAACAGCTATTTTTTAAATGTGATAAAATTTTGAATTTTGTTTTCTCTACCTAAACAATATTTATGAAAGAATTTATTGTAATTTACCTATGAAATACAATAGAATTAAAAAAAGGAATTAATCAAAAGTGAAAACGGAAAAAAATATTTACCTATAGTATAAACAGAAATTTTGTCTCTTTACATTTTGTACAGATTTACATATCCCACTTGTCGTTCAGTCGTTCACTCTCTTTCTTGGTTTTATATGGCATACTTGTTACGAAACATGTTAAAAAAAATATCCGGCGATATGACAGACCGCGAGGAGATAATGATGCTCCTCACAATGGAATTCAAAAGAAGCTAATGTTAGTAGCCTCAGTCGAAATTCGAACTCAGTTCTTGGTTTCCATTCTCAATTCTGGTAACTTTTAAAATATTCAACGAGAATTATAATTGCTAAGAGTTTGCTTGTCTGTCCTCTTTTGACGGATAATTTGTTATAGTGTTACCAAATTTGGTATATTAGATACGTATTCATTTTGAGGAAAAATATTGTTGGCTATTAACTGTACGACTGATTTGCAAAACTGGCGGAAATCACGCCTTACCATTTCACTTTTACGACCCCCTATGACTCTCCTTCAAGATGTTATGATTCTTTTTAGTCATTGAGTTTGAGACCATTGGTTTAAACAATACAAAAATGCATCTTATATATATTACCAACCCCTCCGCTCGGGCAGGATATGACACAAGGTCAGTTTTTAAGCAGAGTTTAACAGGTTTGAATTCAGAGTTTTCCTTCTTCTAGACTAGTTGCCTCACCAAGGCTGAAGAACCCAGTCTGCTCTACTATTTACCCATAGCTGGAGGGAGAATAATTGGATTCATACCTTTCCCAAGAGTATTAGAGCTATGTGAAATGCTGCAGTCTTATCCAGGATTTGAACTCGTGTTGTCGTGTCCATTTCCTACGACGATAACCATTACACTACGGGTATCTTATAAGTTAGTTAAAGTGTGACAGTTTTTGTTTAAAAAATGTAGACAGCAAATTTAAAAGTAAAACATCAGGTGATATGCATATGATCTTCACTTGGTTTATTCAATCCGACCTATTGATTAGGACCATTGCTTGGCATACAAATGTCAATAGCAGAAAGTGACCTTCAGTTGGATGAAGTGAAATAAAGTTGCCAGGAATTGGCAAAACAACTATCAGAAAGAAAGAAAAAAAATGTCACCATATTCTTCGCTTTGTATAAAAATACCTTTTGATGAAATTTTACAAAAAAGTCTTTGATGCTCGTAACTCTTAGATTTATTTTCGGACATACAAAAAAAAAAGTTTGCAAAAGTAGATTGAAAACAAGCATTACAAAGGAATCACTGATTACCATGATGATAAGGAGAGTAATGAAAAAAAAAAAAGGAGAGTAAAGAAGAAAACGGAGAAATGGGAAAGTGTGTGTTTGGAAGAGAAGAGTCGTCATGGAAAAAGAACGCAGCATCTATGAAAGGCGAATAAAAAAAAATTAATAAAGAAATGAAATTTAAAGTAATGCGAATTATTGACGAAAAGGGAAAATAAAGAAAAGGATAAATGTGAACGGGAGAGAATGTAAACGACAGAAAATTTTAATTGATATAAGGGAAAAATAAAACATGCAGGTATAAAATGAAATGTATATGGCATAATGAAAGAAACAAAGTTGCCTAAATGTAAAAGAAGGAATATATATATATATATATATATATACACACATATATATATATATATATTAGTATACAACTAGAGTGAGACATTAGAAAAAATTAAAACGGAGAGAAAAAGAAATAATTAAAACAATAGAACATATTGAAAAAAAAAAAAGCTTACACCTACTTCATATAATAAAGTGTTCGTGCAAACATTCTAACACTAAGTTGATACTCAGTGATAATCATCAAAATATCTTTTTCTGGAGAAAGGAAATAAATTACAATTATAGCAAGAAATTGGGAGGGGGAATAAAATTGAAATGAAACAACAACGACGACTATAATACCATCAATAATGAGTCCCCAAAATAACATATCCTGTCCATTTTATAAGAGAAGTTGCGTGCGCATGCGTAAACACTCGCACATTGCAGAAAATATTTCTGGGGGCAATATCATTTGACTGTATTATTTCTCTCTACCTTTCTTCCCACACCCTTGATAAAGCTGACGATCAGTGATCCTTTTTAGTGTTATCGTGTTATTTTCAAACAACTTTTTCATTTTTGCTTTTTATAGAAGAATTGTGTAAGGTGTGGTTAACTGAATGAGAAGACATCTTGTACGCATGCGTTTATGAGATGATTTTTTTTTAAGAAGAAGAAAAGTGTAAATTCGCAGTTTTCCAACGTTTCGTGTCAATAAGATAAATCTAAAAATAAAATCGAAGGAAAATGAAAATGCTCAGTACAAAAATACGAAACAAAAATCTGATAAATATTTTTTTTTTATTTTAAAATATTTTTTAAATGGCAACAAATGAAAAGAAGAAAGAAGGCAACGGCCCGAGGTGACATTTTATACTTTTTTAAATTTTTTTTTTTAATTTTAGAAACCGATTTTTCTTGCTTGAACCCTTGGAGTTTGGCAATGCTTGAAGAAACCGTTATATTTATACTTTGATCCAAATGTTTTTATTCATTATTAGATCAGAGATATTTCTCATTTCTTCTATTTTTATTCGATTGAAGCAATGATTACCAGGTTTCAATGAAAAGTGAAGTAACGTCTTCGTTGACACGATAACTTGGCAATCAAGTTTTTGAAACTTCGATTTTTTTTTGTATGTTTTAAAAGCAAATCAAATCAAATTCTTTTTATGTGTAAGAAAATAGTTTGCCTCTCTGTAAAAGTATGGTATTTTGTTAGATCGTAAAACCCTGTTTTCTACGTGTGATAAGCATTACTCCGTAATAATATAAAAGCAGCAGTAACAAAATTTTCCAAACTATGTACTCGTATATAAGACGATCTCGTGTTCAGGTCGACTTTTAAATCTATAGTCACCAAGTCGTCAATTTATGGAATCGAGATTTAAGGATTATCTCTCCTTTGCATTATATTTCAACTTCCAATCTTAAAGCATAATAACTCCTATTGTTACCAATTCTTTGCCTAAAAAATAAGCTCTTTAAAATTCATTCGATACAGAACTAACTATTGTATTCTTTTTTCTTCCAAAAGATGCTTTTGACAACAGAACACCCACTTGGATATGCGTGTTAAATACCAAGAGGTATGATCGGAAGAAAACTGACGTGGCATTCATTGCACACTGCTGTTTTGGTAAATACAGATTCATGATTGATTCTTTTAGAACATATTTTGTAATCGTAATATTTTTTCAAGTTAATATTACAAGGTATAATCAAAAAGTATTTAGCGACCTTCCTTGTAATAAATATTTAGATTATAAAACCAGAAAAAAACTAGCATAGCACTTGCTCCGTTTAGTATGAGCGGTGTTGCACTCGCACAATCCAGTGTCTACCCAAAGAATTTTCTCGAAAAAGGATGGCTCCATAATTTTTCAGATATGCACCGGTTCTTCAAGGCAACAGAAAATCACTTAGCTATATAAGTTGTTTTATTTTAAATCTTACAAAAAAAAAAAAATGAAGCCTCAGGCTCAATAATTTTTAATCCCGGTTTCTATTAAATTTTCATTTTCATCTCTACTTGTATTGTTCCTATATATATATATATATATATATAGTTTCAGAAAAATTAGTATTAATTGGTAATCCAGGTAGTCGATCAATTCTTGTTCAAACGATCAGCATGAGCAGAAACAAGATTCCATGTCTAATATGTTTGATCTATTCAGGTATAGAATGGTCATTCATTGGTATAAAAAGGCCGAGAAGACGAAACATAGTATTTGTAATTGTTTCTGCACGTGCTGATAAAAATTGAGATCATTTCAATGGTAATCGATCAACTTATTGGGAGACGAAAGGATATAAGCTTTTTTGGATCACCATATACATCTCAAATGATATTGAATTTTTTTAATACACACGCGCATATATATATATATATATATACACACACACACACACATATATATATATATATATATATACACTCACACACACTCAAGTACATATATGCACACACATATAAACGCTGACTTGCATATCATATATATATATATATATACATATATATATATATATATGTTACTCTTAAATTCCCATTGCTTAGTTATTGCTTTCCCTTGAATAAATTTACGACAATTTTCTAAATATCACCAAAATTTTACATTGGCTTTCATCTGATGACAAAACTTTTTCTATTCGTAAATAAAAGCAATAAAATTGAAATTGAAAGTTTCATATTAGCGCGCTGAGGAGTCACTTATTTTGCTATATTGAACTGATTTTTCTGGGAATTAGCTTTGAGACTGAACCAATAACAGGTGCTTTCTGTTCTGAATACAAGTTGGGGATATAAATGTATATAGCTTATTTCTTATTGCTTACTCTAAATAGTATAACTGTCTATCGATAGTAAAGTATGGAAGATTATTCCTGCCAAAAAAATTCAATTATAGTGTGTGTGTGTGTGTGTGTGTGTGTGTGTGTGTGTGAGTGAGTGAGTGTGTGACAGAAAGAAGAGAGAAAACGCCATGTCTTTTGGGTGCACAGCTGGCTACATTTGACATCACACGCTTGTTTATATCGGTGTAAAACTGAATGCAACTTGATTCGTGTGAAGACTGCGTCAAAGATATTTCGGTTCGTTTGCAGGAATATGTGGGCGTTTTTGTTATGTTTTTTGTTTCGCACGAATATTTTATCTTAGTGTGTGTGTGTGTGTGTGTGTGTGTGTGATCGAGGCTGAGTGATTTTGGTATAAATAGACGTATGGGACCGGGGAGAGACGGAAGTGTGCGGTAGGCGTGGACAAATAGGGTGCAACAAAATAGAAATACCAAAAAGTTTGGAGTAAATGAAATAAGGATCGGCTTCAGATACAGATTTGCAAAATATAAACGATAAAGGGAACGAAGTTAGATGGATAAAAAGGAAAAAAGTTGCAATAGTAAGGAATAAGGGAAAAGGTCATTTGAATATCAATTAGAATACAAAGAGCTGGAAGAAATAATGACAAAGGAGAAGGAAAAGGAGGAGAACAAAGAATAATGGAAGGGAAAGAATTAATGGAGAGGAAGAAGGGATAATATTAGAGGAGAAAGAAAGAGTAATTGATGATGAGGAAGAAGATATATTAGAAGAGAAGGAAGTAGAAGATACAATAAAGGACAAGGAAGAAGAATGAGATATTAAGAAGAAGAAGAAGGAAATGATAAAGAAGAAATAAGAAATAAATAATAGAAGAGAAGGGAGAGGAGGAAAGGAGAAAATAGAGAAGCAAGAATAAAAAAGCATAATTAATGAGGAAGAGTAAGAAAGAATAACGGGGGAGGAGGAGAAGAAAGAAATAATGGAGGAGGAGAAAGAGGAAGGAATAATTGAAGAGAATGAAGAGGGTGGTATAATTGAAGAAGAAGAAGTAATAGTGAAGGAGGAAGAAGGAAATGGCAGAGGAAGAGGAAAAATTAAGGGAGGAGTAGGTAATAATAATAATAGAAGTAAAAGGTTGCCTGGTTGATTTAATGGCATGTCAAATCTTGTTGGTTATGGAAGAAGGAAGGAATGGAGGATGAAAAAGACATATTAATTGAGGAAGAGGGATCAAAGAAAGAAGAATGTTTGGATAAATTAAAAGCATTTATGAAGAAAATAAAAGCCATAAACGTTAAGAAAAGGAAAAAAATATTGGAATGAGTAAACTGGACAAAGAAAAATGTATTGCGAAATTTTCTTGGAAGGAAGTGCGCGCGTGCGTGTGAGAGAGAAAGAGAGAGATGTCATTGTAAGTAAATGTTATGTAAGAACAAAAGTAAAGATGGAAAGAGAAACTATTTAATCTACAAAATAACAATGGATGCAGAAGAAATAAAACCGGGGAAAAAATAAGAAAGATGGTTGAGATACAAATTAATATGTGAAGTACATAGCGATTGATCAGGCTTGAGAAAGAGAGAGAGGCAGAGGGAGAGAGACAGAGACCGAGGGGGAGACAGAGAGAGAGAGAAATTGGACGAATGAGAGAGAGACACCCGGAAAGATGAAGAGAAAATATCATCAAGGGAGGAGAAAAAAAAAACAGAGGAAAAGAAAACGATAAAAAAAAATGATATAATAAAAATAGTAATAAAAAAAATGAAATTGAAACAGAAAAACAATAAATTAACAAGAAAACTGCACATTTATAGAAGGTGTGTGTGTGTGTGTCCATGGAAAAAAGCATGGATATTATAAAAATGAATTATATAAAACGTGCTTCTGTTGCGTGTAATTCACTTGATCAAATCAAGGCCGATGTCGACACAAAGCTTGAAACATTCGAAAATTCGTTTAACTCCGAATTCCATATGTAGAAAACAAATTTTTAAATAGACAGCGTCAGCCAGTGTTTGGGAAAATGGCTGCAAAACTATACGTGAAACATTGCGGAAGAGAAGGTTATGGGCGAGGCGATTGTTTCTAATTGCCATTGGTTGGTTGGTTCACTGGTTAGATTTTAGACCTAGTTCATTGGATGAACGCACCGTTGAGTTTGTTGGGCAGTTATGAGACAGAAAAACGCGAATAAAAATGGCGGACCAATGTTGTAATAATTTAAGAATGGAGAGCGTGGAAAACTAGCAAGGAAAAGTATTAGAATTAGTATTTAGTCTGGAACAGTCGTGAATATCTTTTTCTAGAGATTTTAATCATAAACGAATTTCTGTGGAAAATACTTATCTACTTTTGGGTGGGCTGGGGGTTATATTTTTGGGTTCATGTTTAACATTTTTGTGAAGTATTTGGTTAATTGATAAAATCATTCAATTGTGACAGCTGAGATATAAAGTTTGGCAAGGATTCTTTGTTTTTAATAGCATATCAACCTTCATGGATTATCTAATGCCAAAGCCACCCTTGTAGAAGAACAATAGTGATACTATTTAACCCATCGCTGGAGGAATAAGATTTGGGTATGTTTCTTTGTTTACTGGCATATCAACCTTTATGGGTTATTTGGTTTGGTTAGGCTTATGGCATATCAACCTTTGTAGGTTATTTGGTTTGGTTAGGCTTATGGCATATCAACCTTTGTAGGTTATTTGGTTTGGTTAGGCTTATGGCATATCAACCTTTGTAGGTTATTTAACGCCAAATCCATTTTTAGGTAAATAATCAGTTCTATTTAAAACAATTCAGTTTAGCATGAGTACACAGTTTAATAGTCAAAAACATTTCTTTTTCAAACTATTCAAGCAGTTATATATAACAATTTAGTTTAGTGTAAGTGCAGTTTCAATGTCAAAAATAGTTCAATTTCAAACAATTCAGTTTAGCATAAGCACGCAGTTTAAATGTAAGTACTGTTTAATTGTGGAAAAAACATTTCTATTTCAACCTATTCAGTTTAGTCAAGCAGTTCTAATTCGGCTAATTGAGTTTAGTAAAATTTAGTTAAATGTCAAAACAGTTTTATGTTAAACCATTCAGTCTTGTGTAAATGTCAAAAAACAGTTCTATTTAAAATAATTCAGTTTAGCACAAGCACACAGTGTAAATGTAAGTACGGTTTAATTGTCAAAAACATTTCTATTTCAAGTTATTCAGTTTAATCAAACAATTCAGTTTAGCATAAGTATGCCGTTATTTCTATTTAAACCATAGATAGGGCCATATCAGGTGCTACCACTCCGGGTCAGAGTGGACCAGGGAGCGATGGCAATAAAGGGGTACTCCGGATTTCCCAAATCTCCAGCATTGCTGGAACCTCACCATCAGATAGTTTAGTGTCATATCCTGGACACTATGGGTTATTTAATGTGAAAGTTATTGTTGTTAAAGAACTGTACGAGAACTACGTTATTTAACCTTTTGCTGGAGGTGGAGATAAAGGTTTGTTCAAAAGTGAATGTAATAGCACGACTGGAGTTCAAACTCATTACGATATTGCAGTCCATTAGCCACTGGCAACGGATACTCTCATATAGAGTTCGGTAATTCTAATCGTTTGTATTACGAATATGTGTTCAATTGAAAATAACTATTATTTTATTTTCAAGTAGAAGAAATCTCATTCGTTAATTTTTATTAGTATTTTCTTTGATTGATTAATTAATTCTAAGAGCATGTCAATCTGTTTTGGGTTATTTAATACTTTGAGGTTTGGGAATCACGTTCATTAAACGTTTACGAAATCAAAACAGGCGACCCCCGTGGATTCAATAAAGGACATAGTTCGAAGTTCCGTGTAGGTTCCCGAGTTCGACAAACACCGGAAAAAGGCCGGAGGACATATCGGTCGAAATGTTGAGGAAATAACAATACAGATTAAGACAATAGTCTGAAAATCCTTAATGGTTAAAATCTTCAATTTTGGTTTTCGCTTAGCGATAATTGCTTGTAGCACAATTGTTCAAAGAAGCTGGTTTGTTTAGTCAAGCTTCCCCTATACAAAAAAGACGTGTGTTCAAACATCACAGAGCGTATCATTATTTTCGATCTGCTCAGTTGCTCGTTTCGCAAGACTGACCACTTGAGCAATTTGCCATGGCAAGATGGTTCGAGGGCTCGCCAATGGTCCTGGAGACCTGGGTTCAATCCCTGGTTGTGTCATACCAAAGACTTTAAAAATGGTATTTAATATCTCCTTGCTTAACACTCAGCAATAGAAGGTATAGGGTAAAGTGGAGCAATCCTGGGAAAGGAGTAGTGCCCTCCCCTACACCTCGGTGTAGTAGCTTTGGAAAACGGATCTTTTTGGTCGCCCTTGACTAAGGTCGCCAACTTCTTACATTTAAAAATATTCTTATCCTGTTAACATGTGGATATATATCAAATATTACATACAAATATAACTGTCTAAACTATTAGATCTATTTCTACATTGTTTTACCTGAAGAAAACGGAGAATCATTGTCTAATGGTTGACTGATTGTAGGCATCAATATAAACATCACGAGAGATTTCATCATCGTCATCATAAACACTTAAAAAGTAATTCTTTTATTCCTCATTGAAAGAAAGCTGGACACTAGAACGAAAATAGACCTGTTATTATACGAGTTAATTGAACTAGAGTCTTCATCGTCTTTATATTCACAGCAATTCGACTATTTTGCCTTTCAGTTTCGGTTTGGTTTCTCTGTTTAATGACATATCAACCTTCGGAGGTTATTCAATGCCAAAGGCATCCCGGTAGAAGAAGAGCAATCAGACTATTTAACTCATACATAGGGAGATAAAGAGTTACACTACCGTTCCTAAGAGTATTAGCTCAAAAGCGAAGGTAATAGCGGGGGTCGGCCAACTTTATATATATATATATATATATATACGTAAGTTGGTTGATCGTATACAAGGGCGACCCGAAGGCTCTCTTTTCAATATGTACAACACCAAGGTGTAAGGGAGAGTGCTAACCCTTTTTCTGGATTGCTCCACTTTACTATTGATCCGTACCTTATAATGCTGAGTGCTGAGCAAGGAGGCATCACGTACTATCTTTTGAAAATTTTGTATGACTTCTGGAGAACACTCAATCCATTATGCCAATGGACTGGT
>OY757906.1:36705603-36720603 GCA_963585895.1 Sepioteuthis lessoniana
GATATTGCCTCTTAGGGTCTTATCTATAGTTCAAATAAATCTGTTTAAATAAAACGATTCGTATTCAATAACACTGAGTGCAAAAGAAAAAAAAAACGCTTATGAAACAACTACACAAAAAATATAAATATGAACACACAATGAACATGATTCTCTAACCTCTAGGCATAAAATAACTCTAGACGGGTTGACATGTCATTAAAATCAATCAATCAATCTTAAGAAACAACTACTCAAAAAATGTAAATATGAACGTACAATGAACGTGATTCCTTAACTTCAAGGCATAAATCAACTCTAGACGGGTTGACATGTCATTAAAATCAACCAATCAATCTTAAGAAACAAATACTCAAAAAAGGTAAATATGAACGTACAATGAACGTGATTCCTTAACTTCAAGGCATAAATCAACTCTAGACTGGATTACATGACGTTAAAAATCAATCAATTAATCAAACAAGCAATCAAACCTATATTCCCATCAGGAACAATTATTTTACATTAAAACCTACGTACAAATTCGGTACATCTCTATATAAGCGTCTATTGAGGACAGACAAACAAACTGATCCAAATTATCAATACAGTTCCAAAGGGCACTCGAAGTCACCAAAGTTTTATAGCTGAAAGAAATCTGAAAACAGTATAGGAAGGTAATCAATACATTTCATCAGTTCATCAATCACTTAAAGAGTGAACTAGATGCATTAATGTGAGGGGCGAATTTATAAATGATCTGTTAAAAATGTGGCAAAGAAAATAACAACTTGGAGCAAAAGTAGGTTAACCCATTGAGCCCATAAGCCTGATATTTCAGACTGAAAGAGATCACGTCAGATACTACTAATAAAAGCGACCATTCACAGCTTTTCTTTAAATGGGATGATAGAATAGCTTTAAACAAAGATGTCTGCATCCTAGGGCGAAGTTTAAATGTGTTTTGTAAACTCAGGTACAGGATATCTTAAGGCCTGGAGGTTAATGTTTCTAAATTGTTATAAATCTGATAGATGGTAATGAAGCGATGTAAATAAGAGAAAGAATTGATGTTTATGGCTTACGGGCATTAGAATTTTTTGCAGATAAAGAGGAAGCGCCAAAAAAAAAAAAAAAAAAAAAAAGAAAGATGCCCTTCTTCAACTATTTACCACCAATAGTCTCTATAATATATATGGACATTACTTTATTGAAAATACTGATCGTAAGTATTTGTAAAAATACACAAACTGTTTAATCGCGGGACGGGAGCTATTAGGAATTTTTACAATTTGACTTTGATTTCTTGGTATATTAACCATCGTTGAAGAACAGCAGTGATGCTATTTAACCCATAGCTGGGAGGATAAAGGGGTTCATGCCTTTCGCAAGGGTATTCGCCCGAAAGTGAACGTAATAGCATGACTGGAGTTCGAACTTAATGACCACGATTCCGCAATCCAGCGCTCTAACCATTACTCCACGAGGACACACCCTTACTGTTTGTCAACTCTTTGAAATAAAAATTGGCGTTTACTTTATTAATATTATAGCTAACTGATCGATTCTGATCAAGATCTTCAATTTCTTTTTTTCTCATTTAACACTTGACTTCTATTAAATTATTTCATTCGATTTCTAAAAAAAAATAATTCTGGTTATATCTTTTTAAAAAGTCACGATTTATATCTATTGCAATAAAATGCGTTTCTTCTTTCTTATAATTTACCTTTTTTCTTTTAGTTAAGACCAGGCAATTAGAATCGAGTTGTCGGTATTTTAAAATGATGATAAACAGACACACATACATGCACACACACACATATAAATGAATTCATACACATATTCATTTATATACGCGCAGATATGCTCATATATACACACATAAACACACCCTTTCACATATAAACACACACAAACATACAAACGCGCAGCACACACACACATATATTTGTCTATATATCTGTCTATCTATCTATCTATATATATATATACATATATACACACATACACGCATACACATATATAGACACACACACACATATATATATATATATATATATATATATAGACACATCGACACTCGCACTGATATATATATATATATATATATATATTGAGAAAGAGCGCGAGAGAGATAAAATGCGTGTGAAGATTGGTCCATACCATTTTAAAATAAGCTAACGTATAACCAGACAGTTGCAATCCAAAAAACAAACAAACAAGAAGAACTTATCTATTAAAAAACAGACAAAAGAATCTAATGTTTACTCAAAAATCTTGAATTTTTTATATTATTCGTTGCGCTTTTTTTTTGTTTCTTTAGGGATTTTTTTTTTCCTATTTTGCCTTTCACCATTTTGACATTCTTCTCTTTTTCGATCTTTCTTGTCTTATTCCAAAATTGCCGTCAATTCGATTTGACTTGGCTTTACTCTCTCTCTCTCTCTCTCTCACACACACACACACACTGTCTTTTTTTTCTTTAAGTGTATTCCCACTTATGTTCGGATTTGGTTTCTTCTCTTATCAAACATTTTTCTTTCAGTTTCTTTTTCTTAATGGACATTATCTTCTCTTTCATATTCCTTCAGTATATCTTTCCTTCCGTTATTCTTCATTTTTCTTTTAAACTTCTCTCTCTCTCTCGCAATAATGTTTCTTGTCTTCTGGTTCACTAAATTGCTCCTTTCTTTTCTATTTCAACGTCCTCTCCTTACGACTTGCTCTTTTTATCTCTCTTTCTGATATATATATATATATATATATTGTATTGTAGATTAAATAATTATTATTTTGCATTGCAATAGCGCTCTAAGTTAATACAATACAATGAGATTAAATAATTTGTGCGGTGCTTCAAGCAAATTACAAAATACTTTATATATATATATATATATATATATATATATAGAGAGAGAGAGAGAGAGAGATTATTTCTTCACCTCTACTTCCTTCTAATTCTTACATTTTTTATCTTCCTCTTACCATCACCCAGCTTCTCGCTTTCATTCGGTTTCCTTTTCTCACCCCACTCCTCTCGATTGTACTAATGATGAAAGACAAGTACAACTGCTTGACTCGGCAGGGCGACGGCCAAAACCATAGACACATCCTAAATGCAATCTTCGTCGCATGAGCAAGCAACTAACTTCGGTCCAACTGTTTCCAAGAGAGAACCTGATTTGCAGCAGATGTGAGTAGAGAGACGCTAGCCTCCGAGCCTCTTACCTCTTCAGCGAAGGAGAGAGACTTCAAGAGAAATGGATCGCCAATACCAACGTAACACCACCAGAAAGAAAGATCCCCCCCCCACAAAAAAAAAAAAGAAAATAGTTCTGAGAAATAAAAGAAAGATAAAGAAAAAAAAACCCTCCAACTAAAAGAAAAGTATGGGAAAGGGTTAAAGAGATTTCAAATGCCCTTTGATATAAACAGGTGAAGAAAGAAAAGAATGGAAGGCAAAAGAAAAAGGAAGAAGAACAGAGCGATAATGAACGAATACCAAGAGAAGAGAATTTGTGTGGAGAGACCGAAATGGCGTTAATAGTGACAGGAAATTTTCACAATTCGAACAAGAAAATAAAAAGTAAAAATCCCAATGTAAAAAGTAAGTACAGAAACCGAAAAGGCTTACATGAAAGAAACAATACAAAGTTCATTGAAGAAATGAGAGGAATTTTTTGAAAAAAATAGCAAAATAAAGACGGTCCATAAAATGAAGACACACAGACGCTCCGGTAAAGAAAATATTCATGGGGCAGCTATAGGTAAAGAATGACGAGAAAGGACCCATCACTATTTATTTCCGTGAAAAAGGTTCAACTGTAAACAGTGTTTCCTTGAGCCAACTCTTTAGGCAATATTCCACCTTATCTATTGATTTCTCCTAGTAAATTATAAGAGACAAGAACATAATAATGGATCTGTAAAGGCTTTCTGAAGTAGGGCATGCGATTATAAACCCTGAATTTGATGTTGGCCATGAGAGTTCAGAGGGTTCAATATATCTAAGGAAATCCAAAAGAAATCTTTAAAATTAAGGGGAAAAATTTCGAACATATTCTTAAGGAAAAAACCCCAGAGAAATTACAAATTTTTCTTACAAATGTGAAAATTTCTTCTTACATGTGACAATTCCTTCAAAAGCAAAAAAATACCGAAATTTTTATCGATATTAGTCAATAGGCGATTTTTGTTTGATAGTTAAAATCGAAGCGTAATTCACCAAAAAAATGTGCTTGGCGAATTACCCTTTATATATATATATATATATATATATATGCTTATATTATCCAAAACCAGGTCATCCGATTGTGGGAACAATTCTGTTTTAGGAGTTTATTTCTTCAATATCCATGTAATTCAAGGTCCAAAAGAGAACTTAATGTAATATAATAATAATCTAAAATACAGAGCAAATAATTCCATATAAAGGGAAATTTTTAATCTAACATTTAATTTCTGATCTAACATTTAAAAAAAAACAGGATCAACTGAAATAAATATCATTAAATAAAAATATGAGTAATTTTTAAAGGTTTTTTTAATATGGTATGAGTGCTATATATATATATATATATATAGACAGAGTGAGAAAGAGTGAGAGAGATAAAAAGAGCAAGTCGTAAGGAGAGTACATTGAAATAGAAAAAGAAAGAAAAGCAGTTATATAGTGAACCAGAAGACAAAAGACGTTATTGCTGAAGAGAGAAGAAAAAAAAGAATACAGCAAGTTTAAGAGAAAAATAAAGATAAAAGAAAAGAAAGATATAAAAAAAAAAGGAATATGAAAGAGATGATAATAGCAATAAAGTGAGAGAAAATGTGAAAAAAATGTTTGATCTGAGAGGAAAATAAATCCGAACATAAGTTGGAATATACGCAAAAATCATTATAGGTAAACACTATTTGGCAATCTTGGCTTTTTTATTTGTTCACGTCCTATCGAATACGAATCATTTTAAAACAGAACTATTTGACCCATAGACGGAACTCTAACAGGCGCTACCACTTCGAGCCAAAGTGGACGTAGAAGTAATGCTAATGAAGGGATGCTTCAGAACAGGAACCTTAATATCCGATGTAATTTTGTATCATAGCCAAGACACTCTTTTTTTTGGGGGGGGGAATCTTACCCCATTGGAGGAGACACAGTCAACGTATTCTATGCCTCATTGTTAAGGGGGAGAGAGAGAGAGAGAATGAAATAAGGTTAGAGCATGAATTTGAAAGAAAATTTGGCGAAAACAAACAAAAAAAAACACAACGAAAATACAAACAGAAAACAAACAAATAAATATATAAAATAAGAATGGAAGAAACGAATAAATGTATGGTAAAAAAAAAAAGAAAAAATTAAAAAAAAAACAACACGTCTGAATTCAATGTGAATGTGCATTGGTTATTGTTTAAAAAAAAAAGAAAAAGGGAAATACATTTAAATATCATCTTAAAAACAAATGAGTTCATATAATTTTAACTCATTTTTATGAGCAAATTTATATGATCCATCAACCTCCCACCCTCCAACAAACAAACAAACAAACACCCACCCAGCGAAAGCCTTTCAAATATACAATCTCCCGTCGGGATGCAGTCAAGCATATTGGTGTCGGTTACAGATTCGTTCTGAATCGTAAAACATCTGTCTCAAGTCCTTTTCTATCTTCTCGTCAAGCTGAAAATCTCTGTCCGTCCTCGCGCAAGCATTTCCGGCAGGATGAAGGTGGATGCTGCTGCTGCTGCTGCTGAGAAGATGGTTTGCCTCTGCAGAGTAAGGTTCTTTTTCTGGGATGGAACGAGACGAACAAAGATTTTTAAAGTTGTTCGGTCAGCTGAGAAATTCGATTCTTCAATCTCCAAGAAATGAATTCGTAAGCGGTTTTTATGTCAAAATATATCAACCCATTTCCTCGTTTCTCCGTCTTAAGGTTTGGACACGTGTGTGTCTATGTGTGTGAAAAAGAGAGCGGTTTATTTTGAACTGCATATAATAGACAATCATCAAGATGAAAAAGCCTTCACTGAATCGAATTCGTATATTAAAAAAAAAATGTGAGTGAGTGTGCGTATAACCTAGAAAAATATCAAATAATGAACACAAATCGGTTACTTTAAGCTTTATCCAATGTGTACAATTATCAGACGTCTGACGATTGAGGACATGAAAACCTGCAATTCTTAGCAAAATTAGCGTTTCATTAATAGTACATTTCCGTCTTCGTAAATACAGCTTCAATCGCCATTTTTTTTTCGACAACTGGTATAAAAATTCAAACCAAAGATTGCAGGTCGAAACTTCAGTAGAAAAGAAGTGTTCGCCTAAATTTTTACTAGAAAATTTCTGAAAGAAAATTGGTGTATTTACAAGTAAATGAAAGAATATCTCCTGTCATACGGTTTTTGTCGTTGCTGTTCCTTATATATATACACATATATATATATATATATACACACACACACACACACACACACACACACACACACACACACACACACACACACACACACACACATATATGTGTGTGTGTGTGTGCGCGCGTTGGCTTGTATTTGTATGTGTATCTCTATCGCTGATTGTGTTGGTTGCTGAGCTTGCGTGCGCGTCTTGTACGTGTGCATGAAGAGTTTTTATTCATTTATTTCCTTCACAAAATGAATTAGCAAATCTAAGTTGATTCAAATCTCACCTGTGAATGTATATTCGGGTGGCTTCTCTTTTGAACCAGTAACTATTAAACGGGATCAGGCAAGCCGTATTGAATATATCACTTAACAATAGTCTGCACGCACGTATTACTTCGTTGATATATGAACCGACAGCACACAGACTCCATAGTATATATGTTATATTTTATTGAAGCTACTTTGAAAATTTATGTATGTGTGTATGAAGGAGAGAGAGAGAGAGAGAGAGAGAGAGAGAGAGAGAGGGCATGTTTGTGCTTAGCCTAAGAACAAGGAAAAGAACAGAAAGAAGCTTAGGCTATCAGTATTCAATATTTTGCAACTCTGCGTACGCAGGTGCGAATTGGGATTACATTTTTATGCATGCATGCACGACATTTCAATGGCAGGCGGTGTTCGGTATTGTAGATGGCGGGAAACAAGGCTGGGAGATGTGGCGGGAACGGTGGTGATTGTAGAAATGGCGGGAAACGGCAGAAATAACGTTAAAATATTCATCCATGATGTAAACATTCGCCAAATCGGAAACAGTTATAATATAACTCCGACAATTTATTTTGTATTTCCTTTGTTTTATTTATTTGAATTTTTATTCGTTTATTTATTTTTTGAGAAGTTTGGTACATATGCGCGTACTTTTCGATCTAATTGGTTTAGTTTTTGTTTCCGATAACTTTGCTGCGGTCTTTGGTGAAAGAGACTGATACGAAAAACTATAGAAGGAGTGATTGAAGAATTTGTACGTTGGCGTGTTCGTGTGTCATTGCCATGAAACAATTCTTTAGATCTCTACTAAGATTAGGCGTAGATTGTGTTGAAACGTAAGCGCATATGTCTTTGTCCATCCATCTATTTTGATAACGCTGCTTTAAAATCTATATTGAAGAAAAACAATTTAAAGAAGATAAACCAATACACAATTACACACTTATTTGCAGTGGCACTCAGCCATTTTTACATTTGCAAATGTTGAGAGGTTCGTATGTCAATATATATATATATATATATATATATATATATTCTCGCCTTTGTCCTGTTACAGAAGGACCTATGCAAAAAGGTATACAATGTGCTCCAAGTGTCAAGTTTTTTTTCTAAGTAAAAAAAAAAGATTGATTGACAGATTAATTTTTACGCCATGTTAATCAGTCTAGGGTTACTTTAAGCCTAGAGGTCAAACAATCGTGTTCATTATACGTCCATATTTACTTTTTTTGTGTAGTTAGTTCTTTAGAATTTTTCATTTTTGTTTTGACCTCGGTCGTATAAAATACGAAAAATTCAAGGGAATGGGAGAACCTCTTCAACGCCTTTAGTCCCAGGTTTACTCTGACTCGGAGTGGTAGTACCTGTTAAGTTCCCATCTATAGGACAAATAGATCTTCTTTAAAAATTATTCGTATTCGACAGGACCGTGAGTAAAGCAAAAAAAAAAAAACCTTCTAAAGAAACAAGAACATAAAATATAATATAGATACCTAATTGATGTGGGCCCAAAGTCGGGACCACGAAGGAAAATATGGAACACGGGTTAGAGGTATTAAATATATATTAACAAAAGTTACACAGGATAGTGTAATGGTAAGCGGAGTTTACTATCCAGTGGTGTCCAATATTGGTAGTTGTACTATTAGTACTCCTGCTAATAATACGGTATTACGTTAATACTACTACTACTACTGTGAGAGTGTTATCTCACTTAGTAATATAGTGCTGGAGGAGTCCATGATGCATGTAAGTTTCGGTCTCACAACACTTATGAATGCAAATCCCTGACATCTAGACATGAAATTGTCCTAGACTGATTCACATGCCATTAAAATCAACTAATTGCATCGTTAGCTGAATTTTCCTTAGAAATTTAAATACATTAATAAATTAATATAAGGATAAATATTAATCACATCAATCGAAGCATAACTTCGATTGATGTGATTAATATTTATCCTTATATTAAGTGCATAGCCAAAGAAGGATATGTTCAGTATTTCATTATTAGGCTACGGACTAACTGATTTACCTATATGCTGGTAGACGCATAACATTAACTGGATAAAATGAAATGTGGTGAGAAAAAAGTAGAATACATCTATGGCTTCATCTAACTTCATTGTACCACAAGTTTGTCTTGTCAAAGTTTCTTCTGTTTATCCCAAAAGTGGATTAAAGTAACAAAAAAAGGAAAAATAAAACAAAAAATTTCCCATACATAAATTCAGTAAAAAACGTATTAGCCGCCTTTCACACACATACTCACATTTGCATATATATATATATATATATATATATATATAAACGTGTGGGTGAGGTAGAGAGTATGGAAAGCAATGCCTTAAGCCAATCTAAAGCAAGAATCTACGAAGGCAGAGGTTATGTTTCGTATGACAGTGCATGAGGCTTATCTCGAATGTGTTTGTCAATGAAAACAAGCAGAGAGAGAGAGAGAGCCACTTGCAAATTTAAAAAAAAAAAAGAAAAGAAAATTGCAAGGGGGGAAAAGTCGGCCGGTAATCTTTTCTGACATAGCTCTGATGGGGCAAGACCTCCCATGAGCTGAGAATCTGTTTACTGTTGAATCAGTTAAGGCTCGATCCAAAGATGGCGATCACTGCGAAGACTGCAGAAGACAACAAAATTGATAACACAAGAAAAAAAGACAAAGAGGAACATAGAAAAATACAGATGGGAAAGAAGCAGAGAAAGGGAGGTGTGAACAAGGGATGAGCAAAGCACAGAAAAGAAGGGGAGGAAGAAACTAAGGATGAGAGAACCATGAAAGAAAAAATATAGAGAAAAAGACTATATAGAAAATTAAGAAACAAGAGATATAAAATAGAACTCTTTTCCTTTAAGATAACCGGACGTTTCGTTCTTTTATTTAATGGCATATCAACCTTCGGGTGTAATTTAATGCCGAGGAAACCTTGTAGAAGTGCAGTTTGGACACTATTTAACCCATAGCTGGAGCGATGAAGAGGTTCATACTTTTCCACAAAAGTGAGCATAATAATATAGACAGGGGCTCGAACTCACTCATTCTGTTGCCGCAGTCCAGCACTTTAGCCACTACACCAAGAGGTCTTCCTAATACCCAGAGAATATATAGTTGTATGTGACGTATCCATGTTTCTAACTGAATAAGTTTTGTATTAATATTTACCTATCAACAAAAAAAGTAGTACCCGCTGATAAACGTTTCTACTAACTGACAAGTCAATGTATATGTACAACACATAGGACTCATACAGACACCAGGAAAGATATATATATATATATATATATACTGTGGCTGATTGCCTTCCATTTGAAAAAGGCATGAATATATTTGTTTTCCCTACAAGTACGGGTAAATAATTGGACTCATTAGGCTTTTTTCTTTTGTTCGGCAATTGGTCTAGAAGACATCCCCCACCAAAAAAACTGTACTGGGCTTAAAAAAAAATTACCTTGTCTACGCCGGAGAGATTGGTTGAACACACACGCATTGTGTGTGTGTATATATATATATATATATATATATATATATATAATTTCTATTTATTTATGTTGGTCTAAAAGTAAATATTTTAAAATGAATAGGTTCGCAAATTAACCTGAATTTGGTAGTTTAGGTTTTTATTTCATATATTCGTGCTCTTCACGTGTTTCAGACTTCATGGTTCTTCTCTGGAGACTAATATTGGCTAGATTTGTCTCTGCTTCTTGCCTTTACAGTGAAACTGTTTTGATAGGGATGAGATTCTTTTTAATTTAAGGATTTTCTGTACTTTTTCTTTATTTTGTAAGTAATTTCAAGTCTTTTTTCTTCTTTTATGTGTGTATCTATAACTATGTACATTGTATGTGTATGTATGGGTCCCCTGAGAAGGACCATGAAGTCTGAAGCACGTGTAGAACACAGATATATGGAATGAAAAAATCAAACATCAAATTCAGATTAATTTGCGTACCTATATATATATATATATATATATAGGTTTGACAAATGAAAAACTCAGGTAAATAGATATCTTGAATGCCTGGGGGACTATCTTGAAGATAGTCGACATTTCATTAGTTGTTCAATTTTATCTTGATAAATTCTGCTTCAGTCTCGATACTTTTTGTATACACCTCATGCGGATGCTCATTCATTTAAACAAATTAACATGTATATACACAAGTATATATATATTTCATATAAACATACATATACATATTCATAGAAACATATATATATATATATATATACACAGACATATGTACATACATAACACACACATGTATATACCTATAATACTCACATGTATATACATTTAACATACACGTGTATATACATAAAACACACGCACATACATATATTGATATAGAAAACAGGAAGGAACACCATGAGAAAATCATTTTAAAAAAGATGCCCCTGAAAATGTTAACGAGGAAGGTAAGGATTCGGAGCTACAAAAAAAAAAGGACAAAACAAACTCCGTTTCCATCCACAAAAGTCGATGATGTGTAGATTTACTGAAAGATGAGGATGAAGAAGACCGAAGGTCATAGCGGTCGGGTCGACAGTTGTAACCATCAGTAAGAATACAGTATCATTCTTTATTTTTTATTTTTATTTTTTTTTTTTCTCTTTCCCAAGTCTTAAAAAAATTTCTTTAGGAGTATAAACAGATAAACATACAAAAAAAAAACTTCTTGGTGAGATGTTAAGTTACCGCAAAAAGAAAAAGAAATTATTTACAGTTTCGTATACGTTCACCTTGAAAAAAAAAATTAGGGCTTACATATTTTCGAAGTTACTGCGAATCCCTTTAACTTGGTGATTCTTTTATGTTCATTTGCATTCCTATAATTTTTTTTCTCGTTGTTTTTTTTTTTTGCACTTTCCTTTCATTAAAAAACTTTCTAATCTATATTTTCTCTAACAGATTCCCTATCTCCGTTCCTTTTAATACATAAACCCTTTTTTTTAACTTAATGTTTCACTGATCCAATCGGTTGGGGCTGCAGAATACACCGACTGCATCTCTTTTGGGGAGTAAGACTCCCCCCAACGAGTGTCCTACATAAGACAATAAAAAATCTGATTGTGAGTACTCCTTCATTGCCATCGCTCCCAAGTTCACACTAGCTCGGAGTGGTAGCACTTGATAGGGTCCTATCTATGGTTTAAATAGAACTAAACTGTGTACTTATGCTAAACTGAACTGTTGGAAATAGATTTGGCATTAAATAATTTACAATGATTGATATGCTATAAAACCAAAACAAACCTAACCAAACCAATTAATCTTTCACGCCTGTAATTATGTTCAGCTATCTCATCGGACCATCGGCCTAATGAATAGAGTGTTCGCCAATGGTCTAGGAGACCGAGGTTCAATCCCAGGTCGAGTCATATCAAAGAATTGTACTTAATGCCGCCTCGCTTAACACTCAGCATTATAAGGTAAGCATCAAGGATAAAATGGGGCAATCGAGAGAATGGAGAAGCACCCTCCCCTACACCTTGATGTAGTAGCTATTGAAAGCAGAGCCTTTGGATCAGCCACGACTAAGGTCGCCAACTTATATATACATAAAGAAGTTAATCTGAAATGTCTGCAAAACATGACAATTTATCGGAAATATTTCTCAATTATCTTTATATGCTACAATAGTTGAAGTACCGGCCAAAGGAATCAATGCAACACACTATTTTTTAAAATCTATTTTCACCCACCTCGGCAGGGCTTAGAATAATATGACTGTAGAAGAATAAGACCCCCACCAAACCCAAAAAGTAACTGGGGGTCCTGGTATGACACGAAGTTCTCATCCGATGGTCAGGCTTCATTTCTGGAGATCTTAGAACTGTGAAGTACTTGCCATTATTCGCAGGTCACCTTCATTGCCGTCACTCCCGGGTCAACCTGGAGTGGTAGTGTCTGCAAGAGTCCCATCTAGTGACCAAATGTATTTATTTAAAAAGAATTTGTATTCTTGAGGACAGTGTTCAAAAAGAGCAAAACAAAAAAATACTTGAGCAATAACAACACAAAAAGTGTAAATATGAACATTCAATGAACGCGATTTCCTAACTTCTCGGCATAAAATAATCCTAAAAGGGTTCACATGCCGTTATAATCAACCAGTTTATCATATAATATCTATTGTCAATAAAAAAAATTAATACTAATTGGTTACTGACTATAAAAGAAAAAATCTCATTTCAGAATATAGGTTTTACGATTACGTATTTATATTATAAGGTTTTACGATTATATATTTATATCATAAGGTTTCATGGTTATATATTCATATCATAAAGTTTTATGGTTATGTATTTATATAATAAGGTTTTGCGGTTTTATATTTATATCATAAGGTTTTATGGTTATATATTCATATAATAAAATCTTATACCATAAAACTTTATGTTATATTTATTCTCTAAGGTTTTACGATATATTATATCATAAAATTAATTATCTAAGAAAGAATTCAAAAAGTTTAGGCGAGAATTTTGGAAAAAAAATAATACAGCAGATGTCATAAAATAGTTAAACTGATTTTGGTTTTGATCTGTACTGGTAGTCCTTTGTAAACAAAGCGATAAGATCATTCTACGAATCAAGCTAAATGAACAAAGGGTGAATCAATGTTAAATCAAATATGAACAATAATTTCAATAAAATATAATTCGACATTTCTTAATATTTGAAAATTTAAGTTATATCTTGTAGCCACATGGCTTCTTGTTGTTTGTTTATTGAAAAAATTATATACAGTTTCGTATACGTTCACCCTGAAAAAAAATTAGGGCCTACATATTTTCGAAGTTACTGTGAATCCCTTTAACATAGTGATTCTTTTAATTACCTCTTAATTACCATCAAAGAGGAAGTAAGGAAGGTGAATTTTTCAAAATTCTGAAACCTTATCCTACTACGAATAATTATACAAATCAAGCTTGGAGGTTTGAACAGCAAAACGGTCATAGTCATGAACAAATTTTAATCGGTGACCCGCGTTCATGGATGAGGCAGTTTGGGTTTCCCTTTACTCTAATGCCCTTGGGAAAGGCATGAATCCATACGTTCTCCTCCTTGCTATGGGATAAATATTAAAGAAAACGGGTGTTTCAGCTCTTGGTAAACCAACCACTTAAAGATAAAATAAATTCAAACTGTACTCCTTTAAAATAACAGACATTGTTTTACATCCTGTCAATAACGGTGGTTGTTGGTGAAAACGTGGTCGAAAAAAGTCACAATTTTGTTTAAGGAAGAAAGTCAAATTTTTTTCTGGGGGGAAAAAGTCATCCTTAATTTTTGGTAGCCGGTTAGGTTTAACTTTTATTGACTAATAATTTTTAATGCGAGCGAGAGATAAGGGATTTTTCTGAGAAAATACTTTTGTTTTAAAATTCTTTTTTTTTTTCTGTGACTTTTTTTAAAATCTGGATTTGGCTAAACGTATGCCTAGCAAATTTGATAGCTCTGCCTCAAACCGTTTGGTCATCTATAAAGAAAAAGACAAGGAAGCTCTTTCCGATGATTCATATAGATAACTTTAGTCCATTATTTATTTGTTCAGTGTAGCTTTTGACAACAGAGTTGTTCATATTTGTCTTAGTCAATACCGTTTTTAAAACGTTACCGACTATTTTATGCGTTACCTAAATGTCTTGGGGAATACTCAGCAAACAATAAATGCCTGAGTTAGACAAACAATACTCAAAGTTTAGCCCAGCCTTCCCAAAAGGACAAGCAAATACATTATTTACTTCCCTTTCCAAAAGACAGAAACTGGGTGAGGTGTGATACTGTCGGTGTTCCGGCCCGACGGCAACCTCAGATTTATAAACAGTCAAGCGTGGCGAAATATGGCTCGAAATATCCCCCTTGAGAATGGATGTCGAGAAAGTTCCAAGCCAACTCAGTCGCTATAATCATCTACACCCCCCAGTCATTCACTCTCTTGGAGTTGTTTACTGTTAAAACACACCGTAAAGGCTTTTACCACTGGTCAGTGGAAACGGTTACAGAATTAGAAATTTCGCTATTGGCACTCTTACATTTTGAAGAAATCAGCGTTTTCTGTCGTTTTAAATTTTTCTATATTTTTCCTTTATATAAAAATGTTTCTCAGCTTTAGTACATCAGAGCCCGTCAAAGCTTAAGAATGGATCATGTGGTATTTATATTCATTGAGAACAAAAGATGATATATACCATTAAAAACAAGAAAATTAATATACTCCATTATAAATTTCTTTCACCGATTTATTGACTAGCTCATCAGATGGATTTGAACAGAAATTTCTGTTTTTCGAATCGTTAAAATACATTTCATCTTACGTAAGGTT